>CAJNSZ010001811.1:468-20961 GCA_905329745.1 Rotaria sp. Silwood2
CAAAAGCGCGAAAAACACGCTTTCAGAAGAAAACCCCAGATCAACACGACAAAAAAAAATTGGCGAAAACCATCCGAATTTAGCGGGGGGAAAACCCCCCCCCCCCCCCTAATCGGCAAGCCTGTTCTTTAGACCACTCATAAGACTACAAAATCTCTATTGAATGTATTTTTCTTACCATGCCTGGGTTTTTCAGAAAAATTCATACACTTTTCGTTAGTGACACAACAGAGTAAGAATACATAAAGCGCAAAAAGTGTTATTAATCTACGTGTAAAAAGTCTTGGTATAAAAGTTTTGATCGATTTTTCACCGCTTATAGGTTGCAGAAGAGAATCAAAAGTAGTCGACTAGAAAGAGAATTTCATGCTTTTTCTAAATATATATATTCAGAATTTTATTCTAACTTGTACTTGATTCATTAAGAGTAAATATTTGATGTGGACCAAAAACGACGTTTGTACACAACAGTAGTTTCAAAGGTATTGATAAATATGTTTGCTGATTTTTCGGTCACTTAAATGTAATCGAAAAAAAAATCGCAAGTAGTCGGTTAGAATCAAAACTTGATGTTCTTTCTAAATATATCTCTAGAATTTTGCTCTGATTCTCGACTACTCAACTGTAATCAAATACCTGAAGAAATAAAAATGTCGTTTGCAACACGCAAAATGCGCTTTTTTCCTCTCATTCGTAATCTTGCTAAAAGGTATTATGGGATTATTTTCACTTCCTATTGGTGTAAAGAATTACATATCCTACAAAATTATGGGTAAAGTTACAAACATTTTTTGAAATGCTACTCTTTACATGAGATGAATTTTTTTCCGTATGGCGTCCTTTGCAATGCAACAAATTCTGATGGTTTGTAGTGATATGTTAGAAGTAAAGTAAATTGAATATTTTGTAAAACAAGCTTGATTCTGTAAACTGGTACAAACTTCGTTTTTGGTCCACATCAAATATTTGCGCTTAATAAATCAAGTACAAGTTAGAATAAAATTCTGAATATATATATATTTAGAAAGAGCATGAAATTCTGTTTCTAGCTGACTACTTCTCATTCTCTTCTGCAACCTATAAGCGGTTAAAAATCGATCAAAACTTTTGTACCAAGGGTTTTTACACGTAGGTTATAATCAAACGAAAAGTTCAAAGCCTAATCCAAACGGTACATATCCTTCTGCAGGATCTCTAGAAACCTGTTTTTTTTAAAGTCTATATTCATTTATATTCGTTTCTACATATTAATCCGAAATGTCCACCACGGCGTGGAAGATGTTTCAAAAATACTACAACAGCAGCAGCAACTTCTTTTTATGAGGATTGCAGAATTACATGAGCTTGCACACGATTTGAGTGTCTACAAGTCCAGCAATCACAACCATGGTCAGTTTAATGGATTCAATCTAACTGTTCTAAATTATCACAGTGATGGAAATTATTTTCGAAGAATTTCTCGAAAATCATCGTGACAACGGCAGATTTAAAGTCGCAATAGACATTTCTCGGTAGAAAGATTTTTTTGTGATTTGTTAGAGTATGTGCTAATGATGAATTTCAATTTAAGGTAAACATTCAATCGAAGTTTATGATTTGATCATAAAATCATTATGCAATTCGAATTTTTTTATCAATAAACGAATACAACAAGGATGGTGTTTATTTAATGAATGATTGAATTCTCACATTATTATATGCTGTCATAGTTCAAATGATATTTCTAAATTTTAGTTTAACTCTATTCATGATTTTCACACATAGCTTTATCGAGCTTTTGGATAAAACTTATTTATTCAATGGGTATCGAATTTTTTTTGAAAAAACGAACATGTTTTTTTTTCAGATAAATTTTCTTAATTTAAATATATTATTAATAGACAACAGATAATTAACATGATTTTCAGTTTTATTGATTAAATAGTTTTTTACATAAAAATCAGTTTTATATCAGAAAAAAATTGTTCCTCAAATGTTAATAGTATCCAAAAGGCGTACCATAACCGAAATTCATCGAAGGATAACCGCCATAGCCCATTGGTGGTGAATTACCATAAAAAGAAGGATAACCATAATAGGCATCAGGAACACGACCAATTATGTTATCACGATTGAAATCAATGTGAGTTGCTCTTTCCAATCTACTCATGAATCCTAAGAAAGCAAAATATTGGAATTTAATAACGCTATCGATTTAAATTTACCTTGTCCTCCAATATAGCCATCACCATTCAGATCCATACCAAGATTGCGTTCGACACGATTAGTCAAAAAGTCTAATAAAAAAAATTCAAAGTAAATGTTAATAGATTGTATATGCCGAAAAGGAATAATATTTTATCTACAACTCACTCATGCTTGTTTTTTTTGCTTTTATTACGTTGAATTTGTGGTAAACACAATTATACAATTTGTTATTCGTTTCTTTGCATCAACATTTGCTTTTATAGTAACTTATTGTAAGTCAATTGACGTATTCTTTTCAGAGAGGTTTCTGACGTTTGGTTATGCATGTATGATTTTTTTTTCTGTCGTCAGAATAATATTTATCGTTTGCACATCACCGTATCAAATCGAAAATGACTCACAAAGTTAGTTGACGTCGATCGATTTTTATCCACAGAATTTTTCTTACTATGATAGTCATAATTAATTTTATTCTCTTACATTTTAAACATTAGAAGATATATCTGATAGAGAGAAAAATAATATGAAATACGTCATGAAGAATCACTATTGCGTTTGAATCATGGAAATTGATAATGTTTTGAATAATGATTTTTTAAGCAATGCGTTTTATTTTCAAGTAAATAGATGATGCTCGTGTTTGTCTTTTACGTTTCAATTTTGTTTATGATTTAAGTTGAATTACAATTAAAACGCTTGAATAGAGAATTTAATCTTAGTTAACTTATTTGTTGATTGTCTATGGTTTTCATTAATTCCTATGTATCATGAAATTAAGTTTGATTAAATTCTAAATCTTTTCTTTACTAGTTATATTCATCACTATGAAGTCATACTAATCTTGTTTGACTATCAATTTTCTATACATAATGAAATTATACTTTATGATTGTAAAAATATTTTGAACAATTTCAAATAATAAAAAGATATCGATTGAAAATAGAACATTAGTCTTCATCGCATTAGACATCTCATTTATTTTTAGTATCGAGTTGGCTATTCTATAAAGCTCATTCACCTGTTCAATGTTGGTGTAGTGAAGAAGATAATTGTTAAATAATTTTACACATATTGAGAAATTTCTTGATGACTGTCTTTAATTTGTTTTTTCATTATTAATTATTAGCGATATAGTCAAGGTTGTTTTTATATGACGGCGTGAGTTTTCACTGCTAGTGGTATTCTGTACAATTGCATATTTTTAATACAACTGATTTCAATCACATGTTTCAGTCAAAAGTTCACGATAAATATACGAAAATTTGTTTTTGTCATATTTTGATGATATATCGTCACGTATATAATGCCGAAAAAAGTGACATTCATTATTATTAATAACATCGATAAAGACCTGCAGTATAGCTATTAGTATATGTTTACAGAGGAAAAAAACATTTTCAAATGTTTCCAGGTGAGCAAAGGACGAATAAAACAATTAGTTGTTTTTTTTTTAGTCGTGCAAGTACGTCCTACCTGATCTTTTTCTCAAAAAGCCTTGGTACATGACTGGTCCGAAATTAATTGTTGTCCACAGTTAGCATCCTGATGCTCATCCAACAAGATTTTAACTCAAGAAGAAGTACACGCATTCACGACACTGCATATGTCGAGATGTAGTCTTATGTAACGATCAAGTTCAGACTACTCTAAATGATAGAGGTCTAAGGAAGAAAGTTCGATTCAGCCATGCATACCATTTGTCATTTATCCAATTAAACCATACGATCAAGTGTCTACGTCTACATGTCAATGAACATCCTAATATACAATTTCATACGATTTTATAGTTTTTTTATATGTTTTGATATGAATAAAAGCTTTTTGTCTGCTTGCTGACAAATAGAAAAATCGATTTTATATATTAAACAAGTTTTATGCAAAAAGAATTTACATGTGGAAAACATTTTTGCAGATCATGATTAATAATTTTGAATCAATATTAATTCAAATTTAATTGATAAATTTAATAAATGTGTATCAAATTGAGATCACAAAACTAATGATTTTTTTAATAGAAAACAAATCTGTCAGTGATTGAATTTCTTCACTTAACTTTGTCATGAATCACAAAAATGTCATGCTTTACTTCTATATGAAAGTTCTAATTACATAATTATCGTGTCTGCTTTTGAACTGCTTAACTAACTGTATCTATTACTGTTAAATTATGATCTTGTATAAGCAAGCTTTTTGTCAATCATTTGAAAACTGTAGGTATCAAAATGACATGAATTGTTTTGAGTAGATCTTCTTTGAACATGTAAGATAATATTGATTTAAAAAAAAAATATATAACAGACACATTTATCTAATAGATCAAAAATTCAAATGCATTATTAGATATCATACATGGAAAAAAAATATAAAGATAAGTAACAAAATGACAATAGAAATAAGATCGATCGATTTAGTTTAATTTATGAGTTAAACAAACTGTTGAGAAAAATACCTCTCTTGAGAATTTCAGTCATGACTAAATTAATGGTTTTTGAATAAATTAGAATCACCTATAATCTAGGTCAGTAACTATTTTTAATGAATTTATATCTTCTCAAAAGCTAATGCCTAGCCCATTACCTGTATGTAGATAAATTCTTTTAAATGCGCGTTCAGCTGCAAAATATTTTTTAAGTTATCCTAGTCCATATATCATCATTCAAGTTATTTGAAATATTTGTGATTGATGCGCATAAATACAAGAGAATGAAACATACATAGAGATGGAATTCGCAAAATACATCTATGCAAATATGAGTTTTAAATTTTTAAGAGTGACATACATATAAGATCATGTACGCTTCTGTTTCTTGCCGATTCTTGCATGTTCACGTAACATATATATGTCGCACGAAAATTCCAAAAATTCTATCGTCATACAACTTCATATTATCCAGAGCTTGACAAAAGATCTTCATATCAATATATAAAGAATCTCTACTCGGGTCAGAATATCTTAGACAGTAGCTTATGTGAGAACTTAGTTTTCGTCGTGATTCCGTAATGCGTATTTCTTGTTACCAGTGACTTTGCTCTACTGCAATTAATACAATATTATGGGGAAAAAAACTTGTTCACGCTCTCAAACTCTCATATAGTTATGATCATTCACACACATGCCGCTAAAAATCATTGAATGATGCTTATATTCGATAGTTTTGAATGTAGATCTAATGTAAGTAACTATCCGATGAACTAAAGTATGTAAGTTCGAATATTATATAGGAAGAACGAATCTTACATGTTTATACTTGTTTGCTAAAAGTGCTTCAAGTTTTGGTTATTTCGTATGTTCTTGCATGTGATCATATTAAATATGTACGTATTCTAACGTTCATGTGTAAGAATGTGAATGAAATGAAGTTTCTGACGATTTCGTACGGATATCATGTTGAAAATCTCATCATAGATTCACATTGTGCCGTAGTCTGTTATGAAATTTTAGACGTTTTCTCTCATAAGGTTAGAGAAATATTCGCTAATTACTTTTTAATTAATAGTTATTTGAAAGAGGCAACACATGTACGAATATATATATATATGTTAAAAGAGTTTATTCATAAAAATAACTCTTACCAAGAATGAAAGTCAAATGAAACATAGTTACTTTTTTCTGTGATTTGTTAGGATATGTGCTGCTGATGAATTTTTATTTTGACTAAATATTCAATCGAAGTTTATGATTTGATCATAAAATCATTATTCAACTCGAATTTTTTTATCAATAAAGGAATACAACAAAGATGATGTTTATTTAACCATTGATTGAAGTTTAACATTATATGCTGATATGATCCGAATAATATTTCTAATGTTAGTTTAACTCTTTTTATGATTTTCTCACATAGCTTTATCAAGTTTTTGGATAAAAGTGAATTATTCAATGAATACTGAAGTTTTTCTTCAAAAAACAACTAACATATTTTTCTCAAATAAATTCTCTGAATTTAAATATATTATTATTAAACAACATATAATTATTTTGATTCGAAGTTTTATTGATTACATATTTATCTACAAAAATATGACTTTGATATTAGAAAACAATTATTTATCAAGTTTTATTAGTAGCTGAAATGTGAATGATAACCGAAACACATCGTAGGATAACCGCCATAGCCCATGGATAGTGAACTACTCTAACTGGCATTATAAGGTGAATGATAAGCATAATGTAGATTCGGATGATGTTCATGAAAGTTGTGATGATTGGCAATAAATTGATGTGCATGTTCCAATCTTCTCAAAAATCCTACGAAAGAAAATTTTAGAAATCCAATAAATGTATCGATTTTAATGTACCTCCGCCTCCAAGATAACCATCACCATTTATATCGAAATTAAGACGATGTTCAAGAGCATCGATTAAAAATTCCAATAGGAAAAAATTCAAAGTAGATTTAAATAGACTGTAAGATATGTCCAAAGAGAACAATATTTTATGTACAACTTACCCATGCTGGTTTTTTGCTTAATACGTTGAAGCTTATAGATAAACACAATAATATGATTTGTTATTCTTTTCGTTGCATTAACATTAGCTTTGATAGTAAATTGTTAGATGTCCATTGACGAACTTGTTCAGACACGTTTATGACGTTTGGTCATGCATGTATGATGTTTTTTCTTATGGTTAGATATATGACGTGCAAGGTAATTTGACGTCAATCGGTTATTCTTTCGCCTACATTTTATACATTAGAAGATATAACTGATAGAGAGAAAAATAATATGAAATACGTCGTAAAGAATAACTATTGCTTCTAAGTCTTTTTCTAGTTTCATTTTATAAATCATGAGAATTTCTAATGTTTTGAATAGTGATTGTTCAATCGAAATATTTTATTTTTCAAGTGAATAGATGATGTTCGTGTTTTTCTTTGGTGCTTCAATTTTATTTATGATTTGAGTTGAATTGTAATTAAAATGATTGAATAGAGAATTTAATCTTAGTTTACTTATTTTTTGATTATCTATGTTTTTCATTGATTCCTATGTGTCATGAAATTAAGTTTGATTAAATTCTAAATCTTTTCTTTACTAGTTATATTCATCACTATGAAGTCATGATAATCTTGTTTGACTATCAATTTTCTATACATAATGAAATTATACTTTATGATTGTAAAAATATTTTGAACAATTTCAAATAATAAAAAGATATCGATTGAAAATAGAACATTAGTCTTCATCGCATGAGGCATCTCATTTATTTTTAGTATCGAGTCGGCTATTCTATAAAATCCATTCACCTGTTGAATGTTGGTGTGGTGAAGAAGGTAATTATTGAATAATTTTACGCATATTTAGAAATTTCTTGATGGTTATCTTTAATTTGTTTTTTCGCCATTAATTGTTAGCGATATAGTCAAGGTTGTTTTTATATGTGATGGCATGGGTTTTCACTGCTAGTGATATTCTGTACAATTGTATATTTACAATACAATTGATTTGAATTCGAAGTGTGTCAGAAACACTTCATGGATGCTTTCAATTGGAGCGATATTCTGTGTTCTGTTTTCTATGAAATATTGACTTGACATATAATAATACAACACGTCATGTGACATACAGTTTTCATCCAACTGATTTTAATGACGTATTTCAGTCAAAAGTTCAGGATAAACGTACGAAAAACATGTATTCTTAATATACTTTTTGTCGATTATAGGCTTTCCTAATCATAAATTTATTATTAACTACTATCCATTTCGAAATATAATGTGGTAAATTGCTTTTTGAATAATTTTTGATAGGAATATGAAAGATATCTGCAGTTTTCACCATTGAAGAGAGAAGATCTCGAACTGTCAAAATATACCAATGTTTAATCGATTAGCAGATGACCAATCACGTAAGTTCTTGTTGGAAATTTTCGAAAACGATATATTGAAGCTATTTCTCTTTCGATCTACACAATATGAGCATTTCTAGTTTGTTCCGTTTGAGAGTTATAAGACTTTTCCTGAGATCCCTGGGTTTGAGCTAATTCACTTGTGATTACGTGGAACAGCAGCCTAGCAGGGATAATCAACCATATTAAATCAATCGTTGAAATCGAGAATGCCAGATAAATTATTATTACTCTCGAACGGAACAAGCTAGAAATACCCACATTGTGTAGATCGAAACGAAAATAGTTTCAAAATATCATTCTCGAAAATCTTTATTAAGAATTCATCTGATTGATCAATTGCTGATCAATAAAATTTCGATATACTTCCATGGACTCAGGTATTTTCTATTGTATGATGAAAACCGCAGACTTGTTCGATATTCCTATTAGAAGTTAATCAAGCAACAGTACAGTATCTTATAGTTTGAAATAGGTAGTATTTCAAATGTGATCTATTTTCGAATATTTTTTATGTGTAGATATATATATACGCAATTTATATAATGCAAAAAAAAAGAAACATTCCTTATGAGCCATAGCATCGATAAATATCTACAGGATGGCCATCAGTATACTCTTGATTCATCTTCTTCTCAAAAAGTATCAGTACATGACTGGTTCGAAGACATTTGTTATCTACAGTTAACGTCCTGATGACTTCAATGATTATCATAACTTGATTTAAGTTTATTTTAATTTCAAATTTTCGCCATTTAAGTTTGAAAATAAATACTGCGTATGAGAACGAAGAGAAGACTCATATTAACACCCACACACATCATTCAGTGAACCAAGCCAAGTAATAACTTTGCTCGACTGCGATTTACTTTCTAATATCGAATATGACAAAATTTAATCGTTTTCTGAACTCGAAGCCTGTTTTTCTTGTTTTGAACTTGATCCTCTGGTTCTCTTGATTTTTCTTGTTGCTTTATTAAAATGAACAATTAAAAACCTTTTGATTTTATTTCATGACATTATTTCAAAACAGTGATATACTCATTGCACGTCTCTCGGATCTCAAGTATATTATAAGCAACTGGTCTTTGTACTAATATTTATTTCACAGCAAAAACACTATAACCTGAAATTCCCACAATGCACACATCCATAAAGACATCTTTGATATAGTTTTTACATATCCAATAGAGTTCGCCGCTTGCACTTAATACAAATACGTGCTTTTCACCCCAACCAACAATAGGAAAGTAGTGAGCTTTGAAAGCTTCCGATCCAAGAGCAATGACTGGATTACCTTCTCGAAGATTTTTTTGGATGAAGTTAGTTGTTTCGTCCCATGAGTCATATCGTATTTGATAGGACCATCCTGAACACTAGTTCTGCATCCATTTGGCGTAACGTGAAGGTGTTGGTCCTGTACGATTGTTTTCATTTGACTCAACGAAAAACCATTGGTAAGGATAATTATCTGTTGTCGGTAATGATTTGTAGCCTTTCATCAACAGACAGCAGCGCATAGCGTTGAGACCGCACACATAAGACCCATCGACAGATGTATGAGCTGCTGCTTTGCGCACCATCGATTCTGGTAAGTGGACCCAACATTTATCCGGGTGAGAAAGCATGCCATAGGTAGCTGGATATATATGCTCGTAGAACCCTTTCGATTGCTTGTCGCCCATGACTTGATGAAGTAATAAGAAACGGTTGATGATGAGATGAGCATCTAATAATGGTTCGATTATATAGACTGGAGCATCAAAGACGCTTGGAAAAATAACTCGTTTGTCACGATTCATTCACATTTTAGACTTTTCTCTTGAAAAACAAATAAACATGTGCTTTATTCTCTCCTCCTCTTTTAATAGAAAAACAGTCAAAGTAAACACAATGTTATTGAGTCAACATTTTGTGAAATAATCAAAATATGGATTATTCTCTTTATGAGTAATTGCATCGAAAAAGGCATCGAGAAATGATGCATGGATGTAGGTGCAAATGCAAATGCGACAAGACCTATATCCACACCGTGAAATGTGGAGATATGGTCAAAACTCAGGTTACGAAATTCTAGTTTACGACTTATACAGAGCTTATTTCTATCTCAACTTATTTTATAGTTAAATTCATGTATATTGTAATTTAAGGTGAATTACAATAGTACGCTAGCGACAATGAAATTCACCAAGTTTTCAGCTAGGTTAATTTTTTATTTAGGTAATTTTCAATCAATGTTGATTAAAATTTAACAAACTTGTAGCAAATTAAGATCACACAATCAATGATTTCTCATACAGAATGAATCTATTAGAGATTAAATTCCTTCACCTAAGTTTTCCGCGTTTCATTTATAAGATTTTCAAAAATCTCTACTGATATGCTTCAACAGTTGGTATGATTAAGACGTGGCCACCTAATCACCACGCTCCAAAATCTCTTCAGTAAAGAGTTCACAACATTGTGTGCTGGAAAAAAGGTCGAAAGGGATAAATATCGAAAAAAATTATGCCTCCATTAAATGGTAAATCTATGTTTGAATGTTAGTGTTTCGACATTTTTCCTTTCGACTTTTTTTTATAGCCAACCGGCGGCACGGCTGCCTCTTCTTAGGCAGTGCACATCTTTGTCATGAACTACAAAAACGACACGTTTTAATTCTATATGAAAGTTCTAATTACATCATTATCAGGTCTGCTTCTGAACTGTTAAATTATGATCATATATAAGCACGTTTTCTGGCAATCCGTTGAAAACTACAAGCGTCAAAATGACATGCACTGTATTGAGTAAATCTTCACTGAAGATGTAAGATAATATTGAATTTTTGCAAAATATATAACAGAGACATTCATCTAACAGCCTAAAGTTCAAATGCATTATTAGATATCATATATGAGCAAAATATTAAAATAAGAAACAAAACAACAATAGAAATAAAATCGATCGATTTATTTTTATTTATGAGTCAAAAAGACAGTTGATAAAAGTACTTTTACAAATACATAAAAAAAAGATGAGAATCTATCTATAAAAAAAAATAGACAAGAGTTCATGTAGTGTACTTTTGTATTTCAAATGCAGAAAACTAGGTTAATAACATGAAAATGAGCATGAAACTATTGAAGTGATTCTATATAAAAGCAGTGTAATTGTTTTTTCCTTATTACTACTTAGAGCATGTTTTTCAAATCACTTAAGTAAATTTCGACAATGCCTGTTGAGAATTTCAGTCATGACTAAATAAATGATTTTGCGCAAATTAGAATTGACTATAATCTAAACCAATTGTTATTTTTAATGAAATTCTATTCTCTCGAAAGCTAATGCTTAAACAATCCGTGTATGCAGATGAATTCTTTTTAAATGCACATTTAATTACACAATATTTTCCAATTTATTTGAAATATTTGTAATTTTTGCGCATAAATATAAGAGAATAGTATATATATATAGAGGTGCAGTTCCCAAACGCATGTATACAAACATGAGCTTTAATTTTCGCATCATGACGTACAAGATCATGAGCGATTCTTTCTGTTGCAGATACTCGCATGCAATAGTCTTGCGTGCTCATGTAAGACATATTAGTCGCATGAAAATTGCAAAATGTTATCGTCGTGCAGCTGCATTTTATCTAGAGCTGGACAAAAACTCTTCATATCAATATATAAAGACTCTGTATCCTCGTCAGAATAATCTACTAGCTAATGTGAGAACTTAGTTTTCGTCGCGATAAAATGCTGCCAAAGGAAAACTCATTCACGCTCTCAAACTGTTATATATTTATGAAAATTTATGTACACACATCTATAAATTATCTGATGATTTTTATATTCAATAGCTTTGAATATAGTTCTAGTGTAAGTAATTATCCAATGAACTAAAGTATGTAAGTTCGAATTTTATATCTGAAAAAAGAATCTTGTGTATCTATATTTGTTTGTTGAAGATACTTACGTTTTTGGTCATTTTACCCAAGTTTTCTATAGAACTTCTTGTGAACGTTTTCTTTAGCGATAGTCAATGTTAGATTGTCTACATTACTACTCTCCTCTCCATCATCTTGTAACTACAAAAAATTTAATCTATTTCATAAATTAATGCATAATTTAATTTTACAGAGAAAAAAATACCATTAAATCTATTGTTGATAGGAGACGCCGTAAGTGATAAAATCACTTTCAATATCAAACGATATAAGTTAAAAATTTTTTCAATGAATATTCTTGTTGGTAAGCACTATTCTATCTCTTACGTATATTATGTGATTTATCATTTACGATAAATCTATAACTGACAGTGAAATGAAAGAATTAAGTTCTGATGCTTAGATAACACATGCACACTTTTGTGACGTAAGAGACCTGTCACTTCCAATCCATTTTCAAGTGAGCATATTGAATGCAGTGTCTTAGGCTGTCGATTCGACTTTAGAACCTCAAATATAAATCTGCTTTTTTTTATAAAGACTTGTCTTGAAAACGTGTTGGTTTTTTCGTATCGTTTGAACTTCATTATAAGGCGCCTTTAACATTGTAATACCCCATATATGATCAACTTTAGATTAGATGAAGAAAATATGCATTTTCAAAAGCGTCAAAATTCCGTGCAATCTCTACTAAAAAACATTCATTGTTTGTTTTTTTCTGTCTTCAGAATAACTTTAAAGGAGAGCATTTTTTGTCAAACTATTACAGATCCAATTATGACATTTTTTTGAGTAACTCATTAAAAAAATACTCTTAATCATCTTACTCATCGTTCAATTAAGATTGTCTTAAAATGGCGTTTTTATCTGAAGAACACATGGAATTGAAATTTACAACATCCTATATTAGCTTATGCTCCAAATTGACTTCTTTACTAGAATTAGCTATAAGAAAAAAAAGTTATCATACTAGAAAATACTCTAAACAAAATGTAATTTCTGTAACAGAACTCTATAACCAAATAGAACTAGAATAGAAGTCTTGCCTGATTCAGTTACTTTTTTTTCTTATAGGTCTACTCTTAATTCAAAGAAACCAATTTTTTTATAGATAATAATTTATTACACAATGTGGAGCAATAACACAACAACAATAACAACAGATAGATCATCAATAGAATCTTTGATTGTTGCCTACTATTCATTAACTTTGATTGTTTTGGGCACTTTATTTAATATTATAACATTTATTGTTCTCTGTCGATCAACATTTAGAGATGCACGAGCAAAACCAACACTTCATTATATGCGTGCAATGGCAATCTTTGATATATTTATGCTATATGGATGGAATCTCGATCATTATCTCACAATTGTACACAGATTTCGTATTCTGCACTATTCTATAATATCATGCAGATTTTTTTCTTTTATTAGTTATTTTGCTGCTCAGTCGTCAGCTTGGCTACGTGTCTTTGTTTGTCTTGATCGATATTTATCATTGAGTTATCTTCATCGAACATGGTTCGGTCAATCGAAGAATGTTCTCATTATCATTGCATCCATTATAGGCGTCCTTTTACTTCTTAATTTTCATTTTTTTCTCTTTGTCTGTCATTATCGAGCAGATGGTACGATTAATGCTCTGTCTTGGCTGTATAGTATCTATCCGTTATGGGATTATGTCAATTTTGGTGTTTATAATTGTGCACCATTGGTATTCATGGTTGTATTTAACAGTGGTGTTATCTATCATTTGATTTGTTTTACACGTACAACAATCATTAGAAATTCTCGAATTCGATGTCGAGCAATTTCAATTACGTTAGTCATTACAACATTTCTATTTTTACTAATGACTGTACCGTCAACTATAGCTTTTGCATTTTTCTCCACATCAGACATTACTCTTTTGAGATTCTTGGATGGCCTGCTTTATTCATATCATATACTATCATTTCCATTATATTTGATTACATTGGATGAATTTCGACAAGAATTTATGACAATGATTACACACAAAAGAAATATTCGAAGAATTGCACCCGAAATCAGAATTGTAGCCCCTTCAGTTGAACCACAGTAGTTGAACTGGATGGCTTTCATCTCTATGTACTGATTAAAAACAATAATTTTGAATCTACTGGATTTTTCGTTAGTGAAAGTCTTGAGAGCAAGTTTTAATGCTTGTATCAAAATAATAAAAGGATATTACTCCAAAAAAATTATTATTTTATTTGATGGTCTTCTTCGCTAAACTATAATCAAGGGGAAAAGACGGATCCTGGGATCAATAGAATCCACCGGGATCCACTAAAATTCACAAGAACCCATCAGAACTCATTCTAAACCTATCAACATACATCAGTATTTTGAATATTCATCCAAGTAAGGAAATCGATGAGAATCATAAAATAAGAAAGCATAATTCAAAATATATCCTGAATGAATCGATGTGATTATCCTCTCTTATTTTTACAACTCTAACTATTCTATTTCACAAAGAAAAAATGGAGCACTGATGCATTATTCCAGGATTTGTTGAAATCCCGGCAGATCCATTAGAATACATGGAAATAAACTAAAAAAGACAAAGATTTGATCCTAGGATTTCTGAAAAGCAAGAAAAAGAAACCTTAGAAGCTAAGACTGGTAGACGGCAATGAATTTTTGAAAATTTCGATAAATTCCGGGGTTTATGCGATCGAATAAGATCCCCTAATATTCAGGTTTTCATTAATCGTTTCAGATTTTTACGAAACCTATTAGCTTCCACTAAATTATTGTGGGTTTTAATACATAATGTTGAAATTTCTGTAGAGAAAAACTATGATTTTTTTGAGCTAGATCTCTGACATATGTAACAAGAATCCTGCACAGGCTCATCGTTTCTTCCTGAAGAAACGTGAAAATCTCAAAAAAGTGTACACTCTGAAAATTTTAAGATACTGACAGAATCTCAATTGAAGTTCAATCAAGATGCTAAACAGTTTCTTACTATTTTGCAATCATAAATCATTCAGGAAGCTGCTGAACCTTGAGAAAATCATGTAGTAACGAAGCTTCAAGGTCTCGACAATATTGAAAACAGGATTCTGTTAGAACCCTGAGCAGTGTTAATATGAAGTCTAAACAAGGAATTTCTTAACGAAAAGGAAAATCGGTAGAAAAATGTGTAGGAACAAAATCAAATTGATTTTGTTAGAATTAAAACTAGATCTTACAGACACCTCCAGACCGTTCTCGTTGATTTCATATGAAGATCTTGTCAGAATTTTAAATGATTTTTAATTGAAAAAATTTTTTCCGACTGCACCTCGTAGGATTAGAATACAATTCTTTAGGAATGTTATTCGATTTCTGGTCAGGATTTCTGCAGGGTTTTCTGAACAGAAGAGAGGAGACATGAGTGCATAGAGCATTAGTCTGTAAATCTTCAGTTTAAAAACTGATTAGTTTATCGCAATAGGTTGTACTCTGTTATTTAACTTAAATTTAACCATCAATATCTTACATTCTCTCTCTGAACTAATATTAACTTGTATTTGAACTTTATGTAAACATACACTATTCGAAGACAAATTTGAAAAAGTCAATATTAGACTTTATATATTCATTACTTCTCATGAAACTCTACCAGTAGTAATTGATTTCAATTTGAAGAAAAAAGTATTTTTCTAATAATTTTAACGCGAATAAACTTAAGTCAGTACAAATGTTACTGAAGAACTTGTCTCTTACTAGAAACCTCTTTTTTAAAGAAAAGAGTTAGTGCAACAGTTAAGCGGACATTAAAGCCTACATTTTTCTGTCTTCAAGCTTTATGTGAAAATAAAATCCAAAAGATAACTGGATTTCACGCCGTAAATGTCATATTATATTGAATATGAATCTTACGAAGATTTGAAGAAAAATCTTCTATTTAGATTCTCTCGGTTTCTTTCATTCTTTTCCATGGAGATGCAAAGGAATATTAGAATAAAATGCACGTATGTTCTTGAATCCTTAGATTCATTTCAGAGTTAGCACAAAAAAGACAACAAAATCTTAAGTAACTTCTACGTTTCGTTCTGTTAATATTTTACTTAACATGCATAGAGTAATTTGTTGGGGTTCAAAGATCCTAATATCTTCAAAGAATCTTAAATATGAACTGATTAAAGTTTTAGTTGAACCATCTCATTATTTTTTTTCCAAAATCCTAAACTAGCTTAGTCATAAATCTTGTTAAAATCCTAAAAAATCAATCTTTGAGTAAACTCGTAATCAAAATTGTAAAGATCTTCGTGTAGCCTGAATATTTTCTTAGGAAGATTCTGACCATCCTTGGCCTACTCTAGCAAGGATCTGAAATATGCTTCTCCCTTAAGAGATATAAAGAGAATCCTGGAAAACGTTTAGAAGGAATATTCATAACAAGAGCATGTCGGAAAATGCGATAGGGTTTTGATTGAACTTAGACAGGATGTTGGTGTCGTTGTGGGATGTGGGAATAGCCGTGTCCCGTTGTTCTCTACACTCACAGACGCAACCACCCTAGTTCAATTGTCCTTTCAAAATTCGATCCTTCGATTGAAATCAATGAAACTGTTGTAATTCTATAGAAAAAACCTATGGATCAGATTCTTTTTCCGTTTGAGATTATTCAGATGTAAAACGACATGAGATAGAATATTTTCTTCCGACAACAATAATATGATGATAAATTATTGTTTATTATAAATCGAGTAAAAAATTTAATAGTAAATTTTCTATGATTGTCACTATCAGGTAATGTTCACATAATTCATAGTCTAAACAAAGAATTTCTTTATGGAATTTAAGAATTACTAGGTTATCTAATTGGAATATAGTCTTTTTAAGATAGAAATACACTAGACATGTGTGGAATCGACAATTATTATGACTAAAATTGATTGAAATAAATCGAAAATTGTTAATAATGAAGCATCAACTACGAAGAATAACTGATATTACGATCACAAGTCGTCTAAATTACGACAAGAAGTATATTTAAAATCAATTAGAACAAATATTAATCTTAAAATTGATGAAAACGAAAACTGATTCTCGAACAAGTCAAGACTAAAACAAAATTCAGTATCAGTGAATATTACTACTGAAACTACATCAGTTTAATTGTGCGACCTATTGTTTACTTGTTATAATCAAAGTGTTCATAATCGTCTTACTTAAGCGAAAATCTTCCCCGATGTCCCATCCGATTTCAATAATTGTTTGACTATGGACGCTACATAGTATTTTAGTAACCATCTTTAAAACATTCAAGTTCTTATTGAGATTAGAACGGAGCTATCGAATCTTTTAAATGTCTATTTATCAAAGGACCATGTAGGAATCCAGGTTTTTTGGAAAAGTTATGTTTTTGAATTTTTTTCTTGAAATTATTTCTGTTTGAAGGTCTCAAATGCATGACCTTTTCAAAATATTTTTGTATTATTGCCTACGTTTCGAAAAGGTAGTTGCAAGGAAATATTTCAAAAACATAATTTTTCAGAAAACTTCGAGTCCTACGCAGAGCTCTGGTAAATACACATATTAAAAATTCAATAGCTTTGCTAAATCTCAATAAGAACTCAAATTCTTTACGAATTTTCACTAGATTACAATAGAACAGCTATAGACAAAAAACATTGAATTCGGATGGAGGCAGTAGAGAAGGTTTCCTCTCTAGTAGAAGAAAAATATAAACAATTTACATAATATTTTTTGAAGCTTTCATGGTATTGTCATAGAGAAATACTGAAATCAAATCAGTTCTTAATCTTAGTCTCCTCAGCACTCTCGCCTTCATTATTTTGTCATTACAATACATTACTGAGAATTTTGAGTTTAGGAACGTTTTCAGACCATGGAACACTTTGCCATTAATAAAATAATTTCTTTTTAAATTTAAGTCTTGATAAAAAGTTGCCTCAATTAAATGATCATTGGTCAACAATGGAACAAACTGATGATATTTGTACAGAGACTCTTCTTTTTAAATCAAACATGAGCTAATACATTTTGAATCTCAGCATAATAAACCTTTAACGTTTCTTAATAATATATCGAAACAATTATCAGAAATTTGTTCATATTCAACATCACATGAACACATCGAGCATAACAAGAAAAATATAATCAATTAGTGAATGATTTTTCAAATAATGAAATGAAATTTTAAGAAATTCTTAATCAACATTATAGAAACGAATGTAAATACATATTAAAACCAATTAGAACAAGTTATGATTGAATCAAACAAATTTAATTTTAAATTCGAACCTGTATCAACATAATTTGATAATACATAATTTCCATCAAGTATTGACGATAGAAATGAGTTTGAACGTATTCCAATAATTTAAAGAACTTTCAGATTGTAAATATTTTAATATTATTAATTTAAAACAAGACTATACTGATATTGAACAGCATAAACAATAACGAACTGATCAAACAATCCAACAAAATTAATATGATATGGATGAAAATGATAAAATAAATATTGTTGAAAAAAAAGTAATTAATATGGATTCTAAATGAACATAATTATATGAAAAACTACAAGAACAGTAAATTTTTTTCGAATGCATGATTACTAAATGAATATCGACAAAAGAAATTTTCTCTTGTATGAATCTCTTTATAGTAATAACTAAATATCAAACGAAAATTGACTTGAATTGGGATCTTTATTAAAAATATTATTTATTTAGATTAACGAAAAATGTTTATCAATCTTTCTTTTTAAATATAAATCGATTATTTTCTATCGAAAGAATTATTTTATTCATTTTCAGAAATTCATTCTTGAATATTCTTTGTTTGTTTCATTCATTGATATGCTCAAATTTGTTCTTTTAAATACGTATATGAAGAAATTTTTAGAAAGAATTTTCTTAAGACTTTATTTTCATTAGGTAACTGACAGATTCATGTCGGTTGACTGAGCTGGTGTCGACTATCAAGTTTTTTTTCATATGACTGGCAACTCGTGATCCACTTGTTTTATGTGAACATGAATTATTGAAAGCCTGATATTATCATTTCTAATATATTTGTTACAGTTGTATTTCAACTCACATCATGTAAAATGGAGTTCTCAGAAACTAATTATTACAAGAATTTAATAGAACAGGCCTCTTCTATTGAGTTCTAATACAAAGTGTTTTCACAAGTTTGAAACGTGATTATCTCTTGAATTATACAAAGGATTGACTTGAGTTTTTTAGATTATATTGAACTCTTGTAAAAAGTTTTTTTTTTGCATAATTTTGTTTGCACTTACTATTCAAAATGATCTAATGGAACTGAAGATGTCAATTAATTTTGTATATTTATCATAAAAACAAAAACTTTGGAAATAGTCCAAACATATGATGGTGATGCAATTTTGAATTTTATGGGCTTTTTTCATCTTTTATTCTTGTAGAATGTTCATTATATGATCGATCTGCTATAATATCAGTTTCACAAAAGCATTATCAGATAGTTTTCATTAACAGAAAGACAAGCATTAATTGAATTATTTCCTTCATCATTACAAACAATTTCTTGAATGATTAAATGAAAATTGAACATTATTTGCATAATCTAAAACCTGTTCAACGTCGTTTTGCATTAACTCAAAGTTTATTAAAACAATTTGATGATCATGAATTATTTCAAAAACAATTACAAACATGAAAAGAACATTTATTTGATTCAGAGTAATTAGCAATACATTGGAAACTTTGTTTCATCAAAAACATCATTCGATTTATGTAAGAAATTCATTGATAGTTGTACAAAACACGGTGGCAAAAAAATTCTTTCACCGTACAACAGAATGAACAGAAGAATTATAAAACAATTTTCAAGACACAAAAAAAAGTAATATAAACAATTGAAAAAAGAGTTTAATAAGGTGTGAGTGTGAGTGGGGACTACCAGGACTTATTTCTTCTACGGAATTTATTTAATTGTTGAGGATTTATTAGTTATGATGCTATTTCAGTACATCCACACCCTCACTCACGCCCACTCCCACATCCCCACTCACATTCACCTCATATCTTGTATGTATTACGAAACGGTGTGGAATTTATTCCAAAATGCTTACCGACTTATTAAAAAGTTTCAATAAATCCCGAAAAAATAAGTCCTGGTAACTGCTGGTGTGAGTATGGGTGTTACTCTTCGCATCAACCAAACTGACACCTACACCCTCAAAAGACAATGTTGGTAATAAGTATTTAAACGCGCAGAAATGTTGCCCCCTTTACTTCGATGTCCTTTATCAATGATCATGAAGTTTTTAGACTCACAGTTTATTGGAAATATACCTTATTTCGATATTTTTCAAGTATACCATTTCTATCATTATTCATTTATACTATTGTAGCTAGTCATTCATCTTCTTATTGATCAGCCTTTTTATCTCATGACAATCTTTTTTTCTGTAGAAAGAAGAATACTATATACAAACTATGTTTTATCAATTATTGTTTGTAAAAGAAATATCTATGTTATAGTCAAT
>CAJNSZ010001812.1:0-20951 GCA_905329745.1 Rotaria sp. Silwood2
TCTTACTTTTCTCAACACACACTTACATCAACTATGGAACATCTGGTCGAACAAAAGTTTTCTCTCATTTAGACCTTTGAAACAAAAAAAAAAGATATTGGTTATATCTTAAACCAGGTAGGCGAAGTTTCAATTGTTTTGATTGAAAACCATGTTCTGAGAAAAATGGTAAATAAGTTTAGACATGGATTTTTTCATTCAAATCCAAAAGAAAGAAAAAACGTACTAAAATGGCATATTCATAATATATATTTAAATGTAATGTTTAAAATTACGTCACAGATAACATAAGATAGCACTATCTGTCGTGCTTAAATTATAGAAGAATGTTTATTCAATGCTGATGCAAGCAACGAGGTAGTCTTCCCAAAACTAAAAAACTTTAAAAAAAACACGACAATTTCTCGGCAAAAAAAGTTAGTAAGGTCGAAATTTCTTCCGGAAATCTCTTAAAATTTAACTTTTTTTTCGAAAAATCATATATCTATTCAGAGAGAGGAAATTTCATTGCATCTTCCTATTCCTATAGTAAAAACTTAACGTCGATTTTGTTTCGAAGAAATGACTTTTCTGAGGGAAGAGGACCTTAATGATCAGATTAACATTGAAGAAATGAAAACAGATTTTTCTTCAGTAATTTTATTTCTGTCAATGTCATTTAATAATCTTACCCTCTTTGGTTGACATTGTACTTGCTTTTAACTAAAGCGTTTGTTTTTGGTTTCTTGTGTCTTGATAATTGAAGTTTGTCAGTAGTCATTCCACATTGAAAACATTTAGCAAGTCGACATGCTGGACAAGCATGACGAGTATTTATATTAATTTCATATAGACCATCAAATTCACATATAAATGCTGCCTAAATGAATTAGCATAAGAATTAAATGAGAAGAGAAGATCAATCTGATCAGTCCAGCATTGGCATTTCGTTTAAAGAACATTTTACATGCATGACATGAAATAACACCTAAATAAGAATTTTCAGAAGGAACGTCCCATATTCGACATTGATGTGAAAGTATATTGGATGTTTTAATTTTTATCGACATAGATGGGTTTACTGTATTATTCGACGTCAGTCTTCTAAATAAAATTAATCTTACATTAAAATCAACTTATGGACAGAATGAGTAAAGAAAAAAGCAAGTATGGGTCTATATATATAGAAAAGATTATTCGGGTACTATGGCGATGTTTTTTTCTTTTGTGCAGAACGAAAATGTTTCTACGATTCTAATCACCTAAATGTCTGCACTGTTCCTGTGACTCTAGCCACCGTAATGTCTGTATTACTTGTCCTACTTACGTTTTTCTTCGCAAAAAGAAAAAAAAACAACAGTCTGCTTTTTCTTCCATGGCGATTTAGATAATTGTTTGTTTCTTGTTTCATCTGTCTCGAGGTTCGTTGAAGATAGTTATAAAATAAGTATAAAACTACCATTAGCATCATTATTTTCATCAAGGATTAAGAGTGATCAATTTAAATTTACGAAAAATTAATAAATTCTAAGAAATAAAAATTTGTTTTAAATGTAAATTTTATAAAGTTAAATTTATTCCAGTCCAGTTTGAATCAATATAAATTTAATTTAAACCAAATAAAATTTAACTTAAATTCATTTAGTTGAATTTAAATCCATTAATAAGGGTGTGGCTGTGGGTGTGGGTGCCGGTGTCGGCAATTGCTATATTAACCACACCCACACACACACCCCTATTTTCCCTGGTTTCCGCCGAAATTGAGCATTTTGTGCATCTTTTTTTCCACTTTCGAACTCATTTTCGAAATCAGCATAAAAAACTACATCGAAACATATACAAAAGACATGGGATCAAGATCGAATTACCGAGCAGGAAAGATACCTATTTGTAAAAAACATCAACTTTCGACCAAATTGCCAGTCTAGAGCCCCAGAAAGATTGAACTTGAGTTTTTACAATGGTCATTTTATATGTGTTAGATAGACCCTCAATTTTTGTGTGTGAAAACATATGTTTGACTATTTTAGACTTGCTCTTAGCATAAGCTAACGATCAAAACTAAATGTTCCGCAGAATGCAAGCCTAACAGTAAAAGTTAGTTTACTCGAATAAAACTTCATATTTTTGAAATTTGAAAGTAATATTCGTAATCAGCGTGAAATTCTGCATTGATTCATGTACTTATTGCAATAAACAGAGACAAAAAGTTGTCGACCAATACCTGAGGGAGGAGGTACAGGGTCGGAAAATTTGCTTAGACGAATTGCAAAAAACTAAGTCGTAGAAAATGTTCCCCATCGTTGACTTGCTATATCTAGGTGGTTTTTATGCGAAAATAATGGGTGATGAAAAATGGCCTTACCGCCACTTGCCCTTAGCAGGATTGTTACTTGTCATTAAAATGTCTCCAATTGGCTCGATCACATCAATCAGACCCATAATTTAATCAATCTAAAACGCAGAACGAATTACGAAATATTGATGGTTGGCTGAATCAAAGAAAGCAATCTATAAATCCTTTTCATTTTAACAACTCAGCATGTGTTTGAATAGAGGCACCCTTACAAATATTTTTTTTCTATCCTGACTTTAGTGGGAACTTTTTTGCAAACTGTCGGATTTTTTCTCAGGAATGAAGTAAGCAGAAAGAAAGCAAAAGAACGGCATAAAGCATAATTCAGTTTCTTTTTTTTTTCAAACGTAAGTAGTTAAAGTATGGTATACATATGTCGTATGGAAGTTAGCATGCCTATTGAAGTTATAATTTGGATACAATTTTTATCGAAGTTGTTTAGATGAAGTTAAATATGAAAATCGTTTATTATTTTAAATAATATTACTAAATTTTTAGGTACAGTTATTTTTTTTATTCAGCAACAAACATTTATTTGATTAAAAAAAATTCAACAATCACAAACTATCAATAAATATTGAGACAAAGCATATAGAATTAACTTTTATATCTGATCTACATGTGATTAATATTTTATTTAAACCAATTATATTCTTTACAGTGACTATCAGTCTATACTTCTCTTTCTAATAATAGCACATCAACGTTTGTAATCACCTTTTCTACAATTTACATCTTTTTTTCTGAACGGTAGGTAAAATAAAATGAAGAGATACAAAAGAACATTTTGTCTCAATATTTATTGATAGTTTGTGATTGTTGAATTTTTTTTATCAAATAAATGTTTGTTGCTGAATAAAAGAATTAACTATAGCTAAAAATTTTAGTAATGCTATTTAAAATAATAAACGATTTTCATATTTAACTTCATCTAAACAACTTCGATAACCTTACTTTATCGAAGTTATAACTTCGATGAAATATGTTTATTGAAGTTATAACTTCGATAGACATGCTAGCTTCGATACGACATATATATGGAATGAATCTAATTTTCATGCCCAACAGATCATATGATAAATAGACGATCTCTTCGAATATTTTTTGTTCAGCTTTATGCCTATGGGTCTACTTTGTCTACAGATACCGAGATAATGTATCGATTTCTTGGAAAAGAAGTAGAATTCGACAGGATTTGATAAAAATAAAGAAAGACACTTTAATTCGACTAAATCTCGGCGAATCCGACTTCTCTTTATACAAATGGATAAAAAACAAATTCTTACGCTTTAAAGTGTGTGTTTGTTATGTTTGCAAAAAAGCCTTAAAAAAAAAGAAATGAGTGTGAAGATGATGATACCCAAAAACTTACTTTTTTAGAAAAATAAATACATACCTTTTTCAGAATAAAAAGCACACATTTTAACACATTAAAGAAAGCTCTATTCTGCCTGGCATGGACGTACCACAGGGAGATATGATGCCTGAATCCTCTTCCTAGGAGCGAGAAGGCTTATAGCAGGGAGTGCCGATAGAAGCCTTTCCGCAGTGAAATTTTCTTTATTCATAGCGCCCCCCCCCCCTCAAGATTTTGTATCTTTCCCTCAGAAAATTTCTGGGTATGTTCCGGGCTCAGTAATGAATGAAGGAGTAGAAAAAGAAAGGAAGCGTGGCGGTAAATGGCGTCATCGATCTCAATTTTTTATTCGACACAATTATGTGTAATCACAGATGAATACTATAATTGATGTGAAACTTTTAGTTCTTGATTTTTTTCTTTTGTGGAGACGAAAGTCAGGAAGACAGTTGATTACATTACTCTTTTGCGTTCTTTCATTATCGATTAACACAGGAAAGTAATAATTGTATTCGCTACAATCGAAACGAATGGAGTGCTTCACTCAACGACAGTAAAGCAAAAACGATGCTTCGTTTTTATTTTCTGCCATCAATTCTAGCACTGCAATCGTCCTAGGTGTGGTTAGAGAGAAGACCAACACCTCTACAATCATACCAAACCAAGTTCAGATAGGAAAATCAACTATGCGAAAAGCAGATCATTATCAATATGAATCATTGAAAAGCGCGATATACATTGTACAAATAATCGCCGAAGAGTACTGTCTAACCCCGTTTCACTCTAAGGCAAAACTAATATTGATTCACAAAAAATAGTAACATGAAATCGCAAAAGTTTTATGCTTTCGATAGTACTCCTACAGTTTTTGTATTGCATCTCTGTAAGATTTGCTTGCAGATAGTTCCGTACAAAATATAATATTGAATTTTCTTTGGATCTGGATTTAGCTAGAGATAATGGAAAAGAACAAGAATAGTGAGTAAATACTCAGATGGCCATTTTCTGCAGACTATCCGTTACACTCAAAACATACTTTTTGAAAATATGCTCACTCTAGCATTCAAAGCGAATCTTTTCGCGTCACTAGTTCTTCTTGTTGTTTTAAATATCATCATATAAAAGCTGCTAGCAAAATTCTTGTGGGATTAAAACGTGAAACACGATATCGATGTTACTCGCACTCTCAAGAAGAAAGTTGCCAAGATGACTATCACAATCTGTGAGGGAGAGGAATAGTGAACCAAAGCTTCTGCTACTGTACTTCATCACTCTATTTAGATTGTGTTTCACAAAAAAAGGTAAAATGAAATGATTATATGTTGCATGTTAAGCACATATTTAAACATATTGTTTATTCCACATATCAGAGTATGTTAAGAAAAAAATTTTTTTTTTCAATATTGAATTATAGACGTCATCATCCAAAGATGGGTCAAGAACAAGCAAAATATTGTCCTAAGTGTAAAGTCGATTGGAAACCAGGTACCACAGAATCGGGAAATATTGAAGAGAAAACCGACTGTCGAATATGCCACAAAATGTACGATGCACCTGGAGCAGATGGAGCAAGCTATATGATTCCAAAGTGTCCTAAGTGTAAAGCTGTCGATTTGCAAGTGAAAGTGAGAACGGTAAATTGTTGGAAATGTGGAAAACATGAACTATCAATCTTTGATTAACTTAAAAGCAATGCCGACGTTTATCTACTAAACAAATCTCGAACTAATTGACAGTATTCATCAATTTACTAATCCTGAAAATAAATTATGTGCTTGTGAGAAAATTCTAAAATATGAAAAAAAAGATTTAAGATGAACAGTGGATTGTTTTGATGATGAAATTTCAGAAACTATTTTGCAATTACACCATTCCTTCAGTTTTCTACTTGAACGAAGAACACAGAGAAGTCAGACGAAAGTGATTTCAAGGTGAAGCGTTTGAGACAAAATATCACATTCATTTGACTTGCGAACATCATTTCCTTATAAACTTTCATAATATTTCATTGCTATTCCAATCCAAGAACAATTATGAAAACATAATTCTGGCAACTCGATCGATGTATTCTGTCAATTTCATGTAACTGTATGATTTCTTATCTACGTAAGTTCCAGTCAAATATGGTTTGATTCCTTTCTGCTCTCAAAGCTTTGGTCAAGGGTGTTTAGTTCCAATAGTTAATTTATGATGATGTTGCATATGATAGCATGTTGCAGCTATGCACTCTAAGTAATGTATGTTATTGTTCGAATACATCCGCTAAGAGTGAGATTACATTGTTATAAGACAACGTTGGTTCCAATCAATATTTTGTCCACACATCAAATTTGCTTTGATGTACATGTTCTGAAATGTCGTGCAGAGTTCGTTAGAAGTGAATGTAGATCTGTCGAATTTTCATCACCGCTTAATCAATTTCCTCCAAATATAATAATACTTTGGGAAAAGTATAAACATAAAGCTATTAAAGGCTTCACCCTAATCGAGTTTTGTTCAAATTAACAGGAATAAAATATGTTGTTTCGTTAACATACAAAACAGTCGTTTGCATATTTACGAAACAATGAACTAACCAAAACCTAATATTTCAGAAGGTCTTGTGAAGTTTGAAAATTCAATGGGTCTTGCCTTTTCTTGTAGGATAACTCTGGCTAACGCAACTAAACATAGTGTCCTCAGATTTTTTTCATATTTCCATAACAGCAAGAGGTGTCGAATCGTCGTTTTTCAGCATTCGAAGAACAAATTAGATTGACAAATGCTGAACGGGTTTCTGAAACTCTGGACTTTCACGTTGAAAAATTATTCGTTCGATTTTCGCCTACAATTTGACCATCCGACTAAGAAAATTGTTCTACTTTGAAATTACACACAGCTTATGCAACTAGCTTACCCCGTCGAGAAGCTGAACGGTTTTGCACAAATCCGATTTGTGCTACAAGATCAGAATCAGTTCACAACAGCTTTAGGCAAGGATGTTTCACCACACTATGAGCTATACTGGTTTGTCATTTCTATTTCAAAGTCATTAAAAATCTTTGGATTCAGGTTTCATTCGAGTCATTGAATGAATTTGGAAAAAACATATAGCTTATCTAGTTGCATGTAATAAGATATTCAAAACCAACTCAGATGGTATAAATGTTTTTGTCTCTTTCTTTTTACTGCATTATAATCAAAGACAAAAAAGAAGGTCATGATGTAGTGATGGTAAAGTTAAAGTTAGCAGTTTATCGATAAACCATCACTTTTGGACCTCCGTATGTTGTTAGAATAGATCAATATGTTAAGTTGAAATGAATTTGATATTGAGTAATAACATTTCGACATTACATTGCACGTAATAAAAATTTTCTTACAAAATACACTTTGTATCTATGTGTGTGTCATATTCTTCAAGTAATTACTCAACAAACGAGTAGATTTTAGTACAGACAACAGTTGTTTTTGAATATTAAAAAGTACTTCGATAACGTTGCGCTGTCATTAAATATATCGTCATATATAAATTCACATCATTCTATTAAAACTTTATTTTCGAATTGAAATGAGTTTATTTTATAAATATGTTTTAGCAGAATTTCAATTTATTTATTTTTCTAATTACATACAATTTTCTAGCAATATAAAACAAAATCTGTAGATATTAAATTAGCATATTTTAAGAATATCAATTAGTCTGATTTGCATGTTTTACTATTGTTTTTAGATTTTTATGATAGTTGTTTTGTAAGATTCTCAATCCCATTCTTCTACGATGAGTATAACATAGACTCTAACAATGATTAAACTTCGTAGGTCTAAATAGTCGTTAATATCTGAAGGAGCAAACTTTTGCTTAAAATCAACGACTCATTTTTCCTGAATTAGTAAAGCAACAAATTTTCTTTCTAGTTCTAAACTATCAACATGACAGCATTCAATACCTGCTAACAGTTTTTTCCGAAGATTCATAATAACATCTCTTGTGGCAAATCGTTACTAACTTATTTTGGTTTGATTTTTTTCCCATCGTAAAATAACACATTTGACTTTGTTTGAAAAGTACTGACAGCCTGTTTCTTGAAGAGAATGCGTGTGGATATGATTGAAGAAAACACCAATATACGTGCATCGAAATGCATACGCGAAAGTAGAATAATGCAAGCTACGCTCATTTTATAGGCTGAATCAGAATTCTACTAGAGATAAATTCAGACAATCACGTGCTTTACTAAAAGTAGAGTGATGTAAAGAAAAAGAGACAACTGCGACCGTAGCGATCGTGTCAATATAGATCTAAGCGTTACAATCTCATAAAGACATGTGAGAATCGTATTCAACGACTGTCAAAATAGATAATGGAGAATTGTTTTGTTATAAAGAATTAGAAAAACATTGTAATTTTTTAGATGAAAAATGTTGAGAAACAACCGTTATAAAACAAAATGTTTTTAATTGTCTAAGGGAGAGCCGTTAGGGTTGTTTGTTTTGGAAATTGAATTTTTGAGTAAAATTATATTTTATTTTAACGCTTTCTTGTCCAATGGCACCTATAGGTGCCATTTTTTTTCAAAGCTTCGTTCTCTTGTAATATAGGGTACAGAAAAACTAATTTTATACCAACTTAAGGCACATCTATTATAGATTTTCTACCAATATTCTAAACATCAACTTCTTCATAAAATCTTAATTTGTCACTAAAAGCATGTACTATGTTATGGCGTGTGCTATAGTCGTGCGATAAGAGAGTGCTAGCGAGTTGCGATGAACCAACAGATTAGTGATAAATTTCTTTTTTGTCCATATTTGTCACTAAAAATGTATCTGAATGAACTAGAAAAACCAAAAACACTTGAACAAGCATGAGCAAAAGGAGGGTAGATAAACAATACCAGAACAAGAGAATACTTCGAAAATGACTAAAGATAAAGGAGAGCATATATGTAGTTTCGTTGTATTCTTCATCTATACAATATAGAAGAGATGAAGAACGAAAGAAAGAAATATTCAATCTTAGTGAATCACTGTATAACAGAGAAATAGAAGTGTTTGTTACTGCGTAATATCATTCTGTGAAGTCTATCTTTTCTTTTTGTTCTACGATCACGTGTTGATAGACCTGTACACTAGATACGCATCAATCTAAACTTGTGAATTATCGCATTAGTTGTTTTCGCATATTTTCTAACACAAAAAATGTTTAATGCAATATCCGAAGGCAGTTCCAGCTCTCAGGACAGCGAATATGATCAGTTGATCAGTCAAACCGATGAACATATTGATGTAGATGATCAAACCTCATCTCATACATCAAGTCCACAATCAAAAAAGAAAAAAACTGAAGGAATCAAATGGAAGCGTCATACTTTTGATTCAATTGACCTACCCGAAAGTACATTGAAACCTATTCTATATTTTGTCAACTTGTCTAGAAAAACGCCGCTTGATGTATTTGAGTATTTTATGGATACTACATTGCTTTTGAAAAATGCAACTGAGTCAAACAAATACAAAGATCAAAAGGGATATCAAATTCCTGATATATCAGAGGAAGAAATCCAAAAGTTTATTGTAGTTTTGGTGTATATGTCTATTATTCGTCTTCCAAGACGTCGTATGTATTGGTCAAAATCGACAAAACAAACGATTATATCATCTGTCTTTACTCGTAATCGTTTTGAAGAAATCTTATTAATACTTCATTTCAACGATAACCAAAACGAACCATCGAAAACTGATATCAGTTACGATAGACTCTTCAAAATTCGACCACTCATAAACCACTTTAACCGGAAGTTTCAGTCAGCAGTAGTTCCAGAAGAAATTAACAGTATCAATGAGAAGATTATACCACATAAAGGATCTAGTAGCTTGAAAAGATATCTTTCTTCAAAACCTCATAAATGGGGTTATAAAATCTACTCACGTACGGGAAAGTCAAGCTATTTGTACCAGTTTGAAATTGAAGGTGACAATCAAACAACAACCGTACATCCAGATGTTGGAGCAGCTAGTAATGTCGTGATCCGTCTTACACAAAATATACCACCAAACTTATTTGTCTGCTATGATAATTATTTTGCAACTATGAAACTGATGAAATTTTTACACGACAAACAATACCACGTGATATTTACTAGAAGAGTGAATCGTTTCAATTCATCTCTTCTAAAATCCGACAAAAAGTTAAAGCAAGAAGGTAAGGGCTCATTTGATTTTCAAACTGCCGACGACGACCACTTTGTAATTACAAAATAGTTCGACAATAAAGCAGTACACGTAGCCTCCAATTGTTTTGGTCCCTTTCCTATGTCGGCAACTGTGAAAGATTTGACCGTCAAAATAAAACTCATATAACAATCGCACGTCCATCTTCCATAGATGCATACAATCAAAGCATGGGCGGCGTTGATGCTTTTGACATCCTCATGACCTTATATTGGATTCAACTAAAAGGAAATAAATGGTACAAAAAGTTTCTTTAATCACTTTTTGGATTCTGCTGTCATTAATTCATGGCTCATTTACAAACAGATTACATCGTGTGAAGTCGATCTGTTGAATTTCAAATTGGATTTAGCTCAAAAAATAATTTTATCAATTGCCGGCATGCAACCAGAGTCCATTGGTCGCAATGAATATTCAAGATATGACCAAATTGGTCATTTTTCTGGATGGAGAGATATGAACGGTAAAACAAGAAATTTTCAAAGCAAACGGTGCCAATTTCCAGGCTGTCGAAAAAGAACCAGCACTTATTGCAAGAAATGCAAAGTTTGGCTTTGATATGCTGAAACTAATCATTTCGAATTATATCATCAACTAAAAAAATAGATCTTTCAAACTCAATTTACATACTACAACAAATGATAGTCTACAAAAGTGAATGCAATTATCTTATGCTTACGATAGTAGTATCATTGTGTTCATTCTTCTGTAACTTTCATAGGTTTTTCTATACAATAAAAATTACTGGAGATTCAATACATCAATTATATTAGCATTTAAGCGAAGTGATTGAAACTTATTCTGGGCATATCAGAAGCCGTAGTGATCACATTGCCAGACGAATTTCAGTCCCAGACCTTACAGCTTAGCCATGGGCAAGAAAGGGTTAAAATATGCTACTCCAACTTCGACGCTGACTCCAAATGTGTGTAGTGCACACTAGTGATGAAATTAACTAGAATAGTATCATACACATATAGTATCCTTTCCTTTACACAAACACTTGCTTCCACTGCACAAATACATGATTTTTGCCCATCTATGATGTAGGTTTTACTAGAAACAATGAGTGTAAGTTGGTTTTCGAGAATGTTCGGACAGTATTGTCGGAAATTTTGAGAAAATTCAGAAGACAAAAGACCTAGAGCGTACGCATCGGGGACAAAAAGATCCAAGCGCACATCCACACTTTCTGAAAAGCACTTCCTATCACTTCCTTCATCTTCTATATGACCATTGTCATGTCTTATTGTGTGACTTTTAGAATAAAACACAGCTCGCCCTCATTCGTATACACTCTAATAAAAATAGGTTTTTTACCAAACCCCCGAAAAAAGTTCGGTAGATTTGAAAAAGCATCCAACTGCCCCAAAGGCTTGAAAAACGATTCTTCAGTTCTACGAAACCATTTTTTAAGTTCCATACACCAGAAAAAGGTTTCGCAAGAAAATCCGAAACCTTCAGGATTTCATATTCAATGGCAATGGTTTTTTACTAAACGCCAATGGCTTCGTACTAAACCCCAATGGCTTTGTACTAAACCATTGGCGTTGAATATGAAACCCTGAAGGTTTCGGATTTTCTTGCGAAACCTTTTTCTGGTGTACGGAACTTAAAAAATGGTTTCGTAGGAGAAGGTTCTTCCCGTATACCCGGGGAAGGAACCTTTAAAGGTTTCGTAGAACTGAAGAATCGTTTTTCAAGCCTTTGGGGGCAGTTGGATGCTTTTTCAAATCTACCGAACCTTTTTCGGGGGTTTGGTAAAAAACCTATTTTTTCTAGAGTGTAGTTCTTCATTAGTTTTTCAAAGTCGATATAATCTTATCTCTCATTCAGCTATTCTCGATTGTCTACCACCATTCGACAGATTCTCTGATCTGTCGCTTTCGAAAAGCGGTGAGAGTACCTGGCATTCAAAATGTGGCTATTGTTTCGTCAGTTTCAGATGCTAACAATGAGGTATATAACAAATCAAAATTAGAATATAGGGTGTGTTCCTGTTCAAAGGTAATTCAAAACAAAGTTACGAGTGTTTTTTTCTAAACCGAAACGGAAATGATTCGACATTAATCAATTTCATCATTGATAACTTCATTAAACTATTTTTGCTGAGGAATATATCTATTTCCGCATTGTTTCTTTTTCATGTATAAGAAAAAAACAACCATAAGAAGAAAATTTTAAATTCGCATAAACCTTTCGATGTTGATTTTAATCATGTAGGAATCGATATTTAAGAAATGTTAAAATTATTTGCTCGGAATTCTGAATATTCTTATGATTTTCCGTAATGAGGAAAAATTTATAAAATTCATTAACTTTTTCTAGTCTTTGATCTTTGCCATATTAGAACTCAATCCAATGATACATAAGTACACGAATTAGGATATAACTTTATCAGAACAATACCAATTATATTTAATTAGTGGCGGCATGTCTACTAGCTTGACTTCTTTTTTCGATCATGATCATCGAGCTTTTAATCCTTTTTTGTATAATCCGTTAAATTAATTTTGTTTTCAAAATGTATTATAAAGCAAGAAGCATTCTCATTGTTCCTTGATTTTGTAATACTTGCAATAAATCAATTATTATATATACGTATATATATATATATATATATGTAGAAGTACAAAATAAAAGGAAAACAAAAGCATAGCTGTATTAACAGTCACAACAGAAGAGAAACTAACAATATAAAAGAATGTCGAGAGAAATTTGAGAGAAAAAAAAATAATTTTTCCAGCACTTAGTTATGATTTCTTTTCAATAGTCCTGATTTCCTCTTTTAATCCATCAGACTTGTATCTTTAGAAAAGAACCACATATTTCTTTCTTATTTTCGTAAAATATTCCATAACCAATCGCTCCATCAGAATTATCAATGGTTAATCTTCGAAAATACCAAGTAGTTTTATTGTTTTCTTTTGATCTAGTTTTTCTTGTTGCCATCTCAGTGCCGAACCCTGTGTCTTCAACTAGAGTTAGATCTGCACGAGTTAATATTCGATTAAATAAACTAAATGAATAACCCAATGTTAATAATAAAGTTTGGTTAGTTTTGTAATTAACTCGTACAAATCTTTTCAGAAAATTTCCATCAAATGTAATATAGGCAAATTGTAGAAGATCCATTGTTTCATTTATTGTATTTATGTGTTCATCAGGAAATGGTTTCCATAACGAAAACATATGATGTAAAGACACTAGTCCATCTATACCACTTTCAAAATAACCGGTCAAATCTCCACTAGAATCCATTTGATGAAAATTCTTATTTCTTGTCAATTTTACTTCAACACTTCAGTTATACATTTACCTATCATTTCATCTCCACCATATAAATGAAGAAATCGTTTACAGTCTTGAGTATGTTGTGCGAATAATATTGCTAATGGTCGACTTAACAGAATACCTCCACCTCCATAAGCATAATAATCACCATGACGTATGACTTGTGATTTTTTATCAGAAATATCTCCTATATACATCAAGTTCGATGAGTTGTATTGTTGAAGTGTATCCAATAGATTGTTTACAAACCAAACAGTATCATCATCTCCTACAGCAAACCATTGTATGTTTTTTCTTCCAATATGCATGTCATCTTTTATTTCTTGATTTTTCCAAGCCATATGAAATAATTCGAGATATCTTTCTTCGTAATGTGTTACATTTGAAGTTTGCACTTTACATGAGATTCCTTCATTTATAAGATAGTTCGTAATGGAACTTGTGTTTATAAAGTCTTTCTGTTCGAAGACTATAAGACATCTAACGTTGGGAAGTTTTGCCCAAAATTTTAAGTAATGAATGGTGGTCAGAATTCGCTGAGTGTTAGTAGTAAGAGCGAAATAGATCTCTCCAATGGCGTATTTACGAATGGTATTCTCCAGCATCGATATAGCAGATACTTCCTTATATTTTCCAGAAAATTCTGTCAGTTGTATATTGTTCATTTTTAGTGCTGTGCTACGAAGTGAGACTTGCACTGTAATATTTGTAAGTTCTTTTCTTTTGTATTTTAATATTGAAGCATTAGTTTTGCTATGAATATTATCAGTCGTTGTACTAATACGGTTAATTAGATGTCGAAAAGAAAAAACACCAGAGATGATGAGACACATCATGATAATATGTTTCATCAATTTTGACGAACGTGCAACGCTATTAAATCTCATTACTACACATTCAAGAAGATTTTTTTATATTTTTCATGACAGAACGCATCAACCAGTTAATAACACACTATTGTAGATATAATATTGTTTCGCTTCAACGAATTTTATGATTGCTAATTATCAATAAAAATTGACTCAGGATATAGAATAAAAGTACATTAAAGATTCGTGAATAATTTCTCTTAATTGTTCTTGGAGGTGTTTGTGTATTAATATATGTAGCAAACTTGAATACAAGGATATCTACAAGTTAAAGATATTCATTTTAGTATTGATATTTTCTCAGTACGCATAATTTTCTCCTTTCTAAGTACATATATTTATCTGTATGCATACATATTAAAATAATAAAGTAGGAAAAGCCATTGATCGTATCAATCATCAAAGAAGAGAAGAATTGTTTATAGAATGTAATCAAAACGTGAATAAAACTGTTACGGAATCGATGGAAATAAAAAAACAAATGAGCATGACCATGTTACATTTAATATAACATTCAAACAGTCACTTATATGCACTAACGGGGATGAATGAAAATTTTAGTTATTTTGTTCTCAATTAGATTTAAACTGCAATCATCTCGTTTTAACCGATTCTTTGTCAAATAAATAGCAGAAATGAAAAAATCTCTTGAAAAAATCATTTGTAGATATGGATGCCGCTGGTTTATCAACTAACCATCTGTTAAGATCTTTAAACAAGGCTGAAACTGCAATCATGGCGGCTCGTACTCACTCTCATCCATTCTACTGTATCTTTGAAATCTCTACTGTTATCCACATCACAAAACAAGAAAGACAGGTAACAGGAATCTGCAATTGAATGAACATACATTACTAGCAACAAACTTCATTATGGCCTGCATTGGAGCCATCACATTCATATGGTTAGAACATATTGAAGGAATCAACGCGATGATATGGTGTAAACCAATCAGTTTTGGGCTCACTGAGTATGTCTTACTTAAAAGCCTTACATATCTAATTAAAGGCGTATTAAACATTTAAATTACATATATTAAATATCGATGGATAGCTAATTTTACATTACAATCGTATAAACGTCTCATACGTCTAATACATCGATAAGAATATATTAGTGTAACTTTTATATGATTGTACACTGTAGTCATGTAATATGCAATCCAAAAGTTTTTGCAAAAATTTTAAACTCTTTTATAGCTTGTTGCCCAGTTCTAAAACCAGAAAGGGTTTTCTTTGTTAGAAACAGCAATGTCTGAACTACAAATTTTGTACTAAACATATTTTCTCGAGCGAACCTTGCGAGGAGAAAAAATCCAAAATCAAACACCCTTAAAAACTTTTTTTACAACGTTTTTCAAAATTGGCAAGTCTGTATTTCTAAATTAGTTTAAGCTACATGAATGAATCAACTTTGGAACAAAAATACATAAAAATGTAGTACATTCAAAATCTGTATAAATATCAGTTTTGGTAAAACTTGTTAGATCTGCCCTTGACTCTTTCATGAAAAAAGTTAGAAAAATGAAACTTTATTGTAGAATACAATCTTTCCCAAGAAATGTCAGTTTGAAAGAGCATCAGTTACTATCTCCAGAAAGTATGCATGAACCAAATCCTTTTTGCGTTATTTATTCGAAATAGTTCAGGTCATAGAAATTTAGCAGAGAAAATAATTCAAAAAATTTTTTTTTCCCATTACAAAAAGGCAAAGCAGTAAGAGCAATCAATTTACATAGTCTTTTTTTTAGAAAAAGCCATTTTTTGGTATAAAAAACAAGAATAAATTTAACTTCCGATACACCATTGAAAAGAGCCCTCTTTACGCTACAAAAATTAGCATTAAACATGTTTTTTAATTTCCATTCTAATTTAAAAAAATCAACAGAACATAAAAAATGTTGTTGCTCGATAGTGAAGTTGTAAGAACGTTTTTGGAGATATTTGTTTTGGAGTTTTTCTTTCTCGTCAGATTAGTCCTGGAAAAATATGTCTCGTTCAAAACTGGTAGTTCAGATATTGCTCTTTCTAACAAAAAAAGAAAATTCTTGATTCAGAAGTTGACAATAGGTTAAAATAGAGTGTGACATATTTTCAAAGACATTGACATTATATTTTATCATATCTCTGCATGCAAAGTGTGAATAAATATGATGGGCGGACAAGTGAGAGAAAGGTTTTTTTCTGCTTCACAAACATGATTAAAACAGCTTCAGTAATCTGAGATGGGTGCCAACAAGCAATAAGTGTTTATTATCAATCCACATTCACTCAAAATAATGTCTTATTCCGTATACAAAAGTCGAAAAGTTATGCATTATTTTCACTATCAATGACCCTTCTCAAATTTATGTTGTACAAATAAAGTATCACTATTGCGGTCTGAGTGTGAGTTAGTTGGGGATATGTGTGTGAGCTAGAGATTTATCACTCGGTGAGTTACACCATCTCGTCACGAGGCAAGGCAAGACTTTCAAGAGCAAGTGACTACGAGGCAGTACGAAATTCGACGAGTTATTTCATGGACCTGTGATGCAGGTTTTGCTGAATAGATATCATTAATAGGTTGAAAAAATAAAAAACAAGAATAGAATATGAAAACAAAATGAATAACTATGATTTATACATATAAATGTAGCAGTACGAGGAGAATAAACGATATTTGAATAAATGATTTTATTAAAAAAACTGCCATAAAATACATTTAAACTTTTTCGAAGTACGAAGTTTTTATCAAGCTTTTGGTGAACGCGCTTACTCTTATCAGAAAATAATAAAAACAAAACAAAATATAGAAAACAATTATATGCATATAAATTCAACTACATTAAAAAAATAATCTTATCGAATAGAGAGAATATATAAACAATTAAGTTGGATCTATATATATAATAGTTTCCTATAATTTTTTTTGTTTTTATTGTTGCTTGATAGTGTTGGGTGCATTTATCAAAAGCTTGAAAAAAACTCCAATTTTGATAAAATTGAAATCTATTTTGTGACAATTATACATTAAATTCCTTATTCAAATATCGTCCATTCTCCTCTTTCTGCTAGATTCATGTAAATCATCGTTATTCCTTTTGATTTCATTATCAATCTTTGTTGTTTTTTGTTTTTTGAACCCATTTATATGTAATAAAAGTATAGAGTGCCCAGAAAGTTATTGATCAAAAAGAAATCTTTATGTTCTCCATAATAGTTCTTTTAGATGAACTGGTTTTTATACTGATGACAGTTCAAAGTTTTTGTTCAATAATATATGATTCTCAAATAATCTTAGAAAGTAACACTTTCTCGTTCGATACTCAATAAAAAGCATTTTTCGAGGTGTCAAAAACAAGCAATATGTAGGATACTCTCTTGTGTTTATTGCATTTTGTTTCATCGTTGTGGACTTCCTGTGATCCAGGTCTATTTCTCTTCACATATAAACATTTCTTGGACATTTTTAACAAACTAGGCACATTTATCTCAAGTCTAGTATCTGTAAAAATCCTAAAACCGCGTTGGATCACTCAGTTTACTTTTCATCAAAGTTTTTACTAATAGAAAAATAAATCGTTTTTGAAGAAATGTGCTAATCGTTGTGAATTTTCCAGATGTTTTCTAGAAGTGATTATAAAGAAAGAGAAATAAACCTGAATCACAAAAAGTTCACAATAATGAAAAACATTGCAATAAACGCAAGACCGTATCCTTCGTATTGCTTCTATTGACATCTCGAAAAATACTTTTTTACTGGGTATTGAACGTGAAAGTGTTATTTTATAAGATTATTTGAGACTCATATATTATTGAACAAAAACTTTGAACTGTTTTCTACCATCAGTACGAAAACCAATTCATTTAATAGAAACATTATGGAAATATAAAGGTTCCTTTTCGGTCAATGACTTTCTGGGCACACTCTACTGAATTTGATGTTATGAAATAAAGGAAATAATAATTTTTACATGAGGTTGAAAAAATACATAAAATACATCTGTGGGTGTGAGTATGGCTGTAACTGTGCGCACGTGGATTTGAATGTGTGGATGTACAAGTACGCATGCTTTTGCGTGTGCGTCTGGTTAGAGAAGTCGAGTACTGAGAAAAAGCACACCCACACGTCACCCTTTGTCAAAAGAACGGTTTTTGTCACAGTTTCAACGAAGATTTTCGGGGCTGAGCAATCCGAGTCTCTAATTGGCTTCTCGATACTTTGAGTTTATTTTTTTTGCTGAAAAATGCGTTTTTAGAAGAAAAAATAGTTTTCGTTAGTAAGAACGCCTTTTTCACAAAAACCTTTTCAAGAAAAACAAAGTTTAAAACTTCGAAAAAACGATTCCAGATTACGATTCATTAATCCTGAAAACCTTTGATAAAATTTTTGAAACAACTGTTACTTTTAGAAAGTTACCTTGAGTTTGACGTACTCTAAAAGTTTTCGGAACTTCGTTGCTTGACTCTAAATAAAGTAACGCAGTAATGAGATAAAGCAGGGAAAAACATGAGTGTGGCTGTTGAATTCAGTTTATTATGACTCATGACAGTTCTGCCGCGGTATGTGGCAAACACTCCCCTCAGAGCATTATCGATAAATCCCTTGTTGTTCACTATTCATTTCATAGTGACAACTTGGGTCAATATGAAGTGATCGTGGTTTAATTTCGTGTATCCGATCAATGTGCGTGTCGTCGTTCATTAGAGTATTCAATAGTTGCCTTGAGCCAGAAGAAGAAATCGTCACATCTTATGGGAACTTTTTGAATCAATTTCCGGTATAAACTCATTTCACGTTCGAATCGTGTTGAGTCGTATCCATTGCTCATCATTTACAGAGTCCTTATCAAAATTGAGCAATCTTTCAACCAGTGATTCATCGGCACCACCCAATAATCTTTGGTCATCTGGTTATTCCAAGTTCTGTTTTGATGAGTCAAGCAGAATGTCAACAGCTTCGAAAACGACCAGATAAGCCATCGATGGCTTGACAAATACTCGTAACTGTTTCAGCAAATTGTTATCTAAATTTTGTAGGTCATTTTCCACTGCTGAAAGAGCAAACAATTTGTTCTAATTAATTCACAAAAATAAAGAAAAAATAGTCATTGACAGGAGAAGCAAGTACTGACGATTGGTGCACTTTTGGTAACATTCTTTTTCTACAAGTGTGAGTAAACGACAAAGTTTACAAACGACAATTTACTTTTATACAACGAGTATGAAAAAGCAGCGTAGTTGTGTTAAGCAAATAATAATAAGATGTGTACCTTGGCCGCCATAGGAGGAAAGGAAGTGGTAGTCGTAGCAGGCTGTTACATATTCACAGAGAAAAAAAATCACTCTCCTTCTACTGAGTGGTTGTTAGAGTTGGCACTTTCTTTCCTTAGCAAAAAGAAAGAGAGAAATTAAAGGTTGTTACTCAACTATGTAAATGAAGGGGAAGAGAGCAGAAAATTGTATTTCGTTTCTTCTTTTAGGTAATAGTGTAACGAATGTATTTATGAATAGCACAAAGAGAATGGAATTCATCTTTACTTGTATTATAGGATGACTCTAAGAACGAATTCTCACCTCTTGAAAAAGTCTAGAACACGATATTAGCCATCTTACTACAAATTTCAAGCATCGTAGAAGGTTTTCGATGAAAGCCAGATCATGATATCTCGTTCTATAAGAGACCAACTCGTTTTGTTCTACACCCTAATTATGAATAAAAAAAACAAATCAATCGCAGAACAAAAGTTGCCATTAATTACTTTCTGTTATTTGGTTCCATCAAGTTTAAGAGTCAACGGTCATAGAAAACTGATAATTCTTCGTGCCTTATTTTGTGATTCAATAAAACGTTATTTTTCTTTGCTGATTGCATTTTATTCCCTCGACTGAAGGGAGGGTCATATGAAATAAGACGAGTTTGTATGCTTGCTTGCTTGTATATTGACTAGAACGTGTTGAGTCACGCGCACAGATATTAAAGAGAGAGGGATTTTTCATAAAGTTTGACTAAAAGTAATCGAGGTCGGAGAATCCAAATCTTTAACCGGTTTTTCAAATTTCTGAGTGTGACATTTTTTCGTCAAAGAAAGAGTTTTTATACGAAAATAATAGTTCTCCTTTGATAGAAAGAAGGGTCATTCAGAAAATAAAGTGATTTTGCATGTTTGTATATGTGTAAGTATGTTCGTTTCTAGTCAAAAATGCAGGCATGTGTTTCCATATATTTCTTAAACAGCAGATAAACGACGTAAGATAGTTATACTTTGAGTCGTACTATCAGTCAATCAGATTTGCTTCCTGTTTCTCTTTTGTTCAGTCAAACTTTTTGGTGTTGGAATTTTAGGTAATCAAATTTTCTCCTAGTTTTGCTCTCGTCCAATCAGGTGTTCGGCTGCTCGGATTTCGGCTAAAAAAAAGATGTTCCCTATCAGGTTATCATGCAGATAAGCTTTCCACCAGTGAGTCCTCCGTTCATCAGATATTGAGGACATTGAGCGGTGAACCAATCTTTATAGTGTGACCGAAATTTCAGTTCATAAGCTATCTTGCCTATTTGATATTCGCCTTATCAGTATATTTCAGACAAGATTTTCCGTTGATCACATATTTTTTCAAGTACAGAGTGCGTAAAAATATTTTTCCATGGAAGTAGCACTATTATTTCAAATAGTATTCATTAAAGAGATTTATACGAAATTAAAGCGCGTCGAAATTAGATTTATCGATACTACATAGTGAAGGTTATGGCAACTTTATAGTGTCGAATTCAGAAAATTCCTAGAATTTTACAGCACATTGATATAAAAAAAGTTATTTTCTTGAGGTAGTTCAAACAAGATCTCATTTAAAACGATGAATAGCACAAAGTGGTCGACTCCTGATCCGGAAATATTGGAACG
>CAJNSZ010001813.1:0-20943 GCA_905329745.1 Rotaria sp. Silwood2
TAATTTCGCGTCAAAAATGTTACCCCCCTCATCCCCAAAACTTCTTCATAAACATGGGAAGAAATTTGTCTACATATTATAGCATCAAAAATATTACCTTCATTACTCCCGAACGTTCCAAGATGTGTGAGAGTGATGTTTTCTATAGATTGTAGCATTAAAAGTTTGCCCCCATAATCCTCAACAGTTCCCCAGAAATATCGGGATGGAAATTTCTATAGATTGTAGTATTCAAAGTTTTACCCCAACCATCCCCAAAACACCGTAGAAATATGCAGCTAAAATTTTCTACAGATTTTGGCGTCAAGAATTTTGCTACCACTACTTTCAAATGCTCTGAGAAGTATGAGAATGAGATTTGCTATAGACGTTAGCATCAAAGGTGTCACCCGCATATCTCTCATACCTGCACAGAAGCATCGGGAATAATTTTATATAGATTTCAGTATCTGAAATTTAATCGAATTAATTTTTTTGCATCCAGAATTTTGGTGGCACTTTTTGAATGCTACTAGCATTGAGTTCTTTCAGTGGCTAGTATAGATACATAACCCTAGGGAAAATCTTTGATGTTTCAGAGCCAGATCCTTTGCAGATCTGATAAGAATCCTTCAAGGATTTAACGTTTTTCCTGAGGAAACGGCAAAGCCCTGAAAGAAGTATGTAGTCACGGAATGTCAGGATCCTTTCAGGATTCAAAAAAGATTTGTGAAGAATATTGCCAGCTTGATATCAGGATTTTTCTAGGATTCTTTCAGGATTTTTACACTTACTATTAAAAACTTTTTCGAGATCCTTTCAGGATGATATCTCATATGGCTATACTTCCGTCTAACTGTTGCGTAGGAACCTGTCAAGAATCTACTGCAAGACAAGGGTTAAGACTATTAAGTGTATATTTACAAGAGTTAAACTTACCGGTCTCGTCTCAGGATTGCGTCAGGATCATAGCAGGATTTTCTAAACAGAACAAATGAAATGTGAACACATAGAGTATTGATCTCTAGACCTTCAGTTCATGATTTAAAAAGCTAACCCAGCTGGACTATGTTCTCGTTTAGAAACAATGCAAGAAGTCACTTTTATGTTTTCTTTCTTTTTCATTTTTTATTTCTTAACTACTTCCCGGTTTTAAATTTGATAAATTTATTCATAATTTATTCATGATGGGGTTAATTCTATGTATTAGGTTTTTTTTCTATTCTTATTTTCATATCATTTTTTAAATTCAAAATTTACCAACTTATTTTTTTTAATTATTTGATAAATGCAAAATATGATTAATTTATATTTTATTAATTATTATCATCATTGTCACTATTCAAATTTTCATAAATTTATTTTTTATTTTTTCTCATTCATTCAATTCATAGCAAAATAAATAAATTCTTATTATCCATTCTTCATCGAGTCAATTCAAAATATCATAAACGTATTTTTTATATTTTTTTATTTAATTATGTTCATATGCACATGAATAGCTAGTGAGAATCATAAAGTCATCAAGAACAGGAACAGAGAAACAACGAGAACGTAAAGAAGCCACAGGACAAACATCATAATTATCAGATTCAATGCAAATTTAGTAATGGTTATTCTTGAAGAGTTCTTAGCAAGATCTTGATTAAATCTTGACAAGATACTCATTTGAGTCATCGTACCTTAGCTTTGAAAAGATCTTCGACCGAGATAAACACAACTCTTGACAGGGCTCTCGTAGCAGAGTCTAGAATATGACTAAAAATTACTAAAGGCTTAACTAAATCCTTTCAACAATTCCTGTTGGAATCCTGAATAAAATCTAAGATTAATCCTACTAGGACCCTGAAGTTTTGGTTCAATAGAGAAATTGAGCAGGAACTTTACCAAATTTTTAGAGCAGTCCTCCTTCATTTTCGATAGAATTCTTGAAGTATGTATTCCTGCTGGATCTATGCTTTTTCAAGAAATTGATACCAATAAATACAACAGATAGTAGCCTCCAAAGGTCTTAATCAGATCCTTTGTTTTTCTTATTGAAATCCTGATTAGGACTAATATAATTCTGCAAGCACCTATTCTTAAAAAGTTCTGAAGAAGTTCCTAATGGGAACTTTTCAGGATCAGTGAGTTTTGTTTCATGATAATTCATTCGTTTTCTTGCCAAGGTCCTAGTCTGATATATTAAAGATCCTGAGAGAATATTGATGCGAAGATTTAGCTGAGATCTTGGTAGATACCTAAACGAATCTTCAAAAAAAAAATACTTCCTTATAATCTTGTCAGGATTTTTCGAAGGATCTCGACGAAATCATGGTAGGATTCTTGATTGATAATTCAGAAAAATATCTGAGCAAGAGTCTGAAGAAATATTGAACAGGATCCTGTTTTAACTGGAAACATCCTGCCAGAATGGATTAGTAGGATTCGAAGCAGAATCTTGAATAAAACTTGTCAAGATCCTGTATATATAGGATCCTGAGAGATCCTTCCAGAGTTTTTCAAGAAACAAATGGGATTGAGACTAGGGTAAACACAAACCTGGAAAGATCTTAACTGACTCCTCATATTTTCTTAGCAAGATTCTGATCATACTTTTAATTTTTTAAAGCATTTGAAATGCCTATTCTTGAACAGTTCCTGTCAGAAACTTGGTCGAAGTTTAGCAAGATTTCGTAGCTGAGGATTCTAATTTATCTTGTTTTATTCCTGGTATGATCCTTCTCTTATATAACTATAATTCTTGGCAGGATCCTTCTATCAGAATTCAGACGACATCTTGACTGGATCTTAATGGAATCTTGACAAAATTTTTTTCATGATTTGTTCCAGATTCCTGGACACAATTACTAGTGAACCTTAATAGGATCATATAAACTCAATTCAGAGAAAGTCCAAGCAAGAATCTGAACAGATCCTGAATAGAATCCTGAATCAAACATGGCAGGATCCTCGAAATTTATGCTGCTGAAAGATCCTTCAAACCTGTCTCAGGAAATTGCCATGGCTGAGCGGATTAAATAGTAACCTGTAAAGGATTTTGCTAAATTCTTACATTTTCTTATCAAGATCCTGATTAGGTTTGATATTGTCTTGCAAGGTTTGAAAACGCATATTCTTGAATATTTCTGAACAAGATCCTGATGGAATCTTTGCAGGATTAGTCAACCTGATATTCTGACTAATTTTGTTATTTTCTTGCCAAGATCCTCGAATGATGTGACTATCAATCTTATTAGGATCTTGATACAATGATTTCACCTGGACCCTGATGAGAGTCTGATAAAATCTTGGTAGAATCCTTTCTAATAATCTTGAGAGAATCCTTGATGGGTTTTTGAGTAAGTCCTGATAGGATCCTGTAATTTCAACTGAGAAAAAATATTTGAGCAGCAACTTGAAGAAATCCTGGACAGGATCCTGTTGCACCTTGAAAAATCATGGAAACAGGAATTACTAGGATTCGAAACAGGATTCTGAATAAAACTTGTCAAGATCCTTGAACTTCAGGATCTTGAAAGTTTCTTTCAGAGTTATTCAAAGAATAAACAGGATTGAGGCTATGGAAACATATGAAAGATATAGAGGTGTGGGTTTGATTTGTAATGTGTGTGTGCATGCCTGTTTCAAGAAAAAATGAACATCCACTCCTAAACTTATGCCCACACATTCATCCACACTTAAAGAAGACACAAGATCTTGGAAGCGCGACTATTGTATGTAAGACAGTTATGTTTAAGATAATTCTGTGCAGATAATTGTTTATGGGCAATTGTGTGTAAGATATTTGTGTGGAGGGAATTGTGTGCACAATCCTTCATGAGCAAATAAATATTAATGGTAAAAAAACTGAACAACCTCTAACCCAGAAAAGAGTACAATAAATGACAAAAATAATTAAACCAGGACACACAAATCAATAAATAATTATAACATAAATGCATAAGCAATGACTTTCATTTTTTTTATGTTAACGTTTCAAAGATCTTTTCAAATTTGTAAAAATTATGGGTGCTGTACGTTGAATTTTGATCCTCTTTTGCTTTGATGCGAAGCCAGTAATAGGAATGTTGAGCGTAGAAAAAAGTGAAGAAGTGTGGGGAAATTCGTTGAACTTTAACAAAGAATGTATACAATTGTTTTGATAAATGGGAGGAGAGGTGTAGAACTTTTGTTTTTCACTTTAAGAGTATTTTAAATGAATACTATGGTTTTGGCTGGAGAAAAACGAGAATTTTTGACAAATATGAAGGTGTGCAACTTCACGCACCCCACAATCATCCCATCTCTGATCGATATCTATTGAGAAACTTCATGATCTAGATACGATTATTATGTCTGAAGATTACTCAAAAACCGCCAAAAAAACAGGATGTGCTGAATTCATGATGCTTTTGATATGAAGATACTACCATTCGACGTTGTGATTTGTATGATTGCATAGCGTCTTCTTACTGTCTCGTCTTTTGAATACGTTTAAGAAAAAACGACCATCTACACATAATAATCATTTTATATGTAATTAATGTAAATGAAAGGAATGATCAGCTTTGTCAAGTATCCATACAACTATCTATTCTCATAGTTGTCCTACACACAATTGTCTGCACACAATAGTTATAGAGCCCAAGATCTTAAAGCTTTCTTGAGAATTATAAATGAAGTGAGTCCATAGAAAACAAGATAAACAATAAATAATTTAAGTTTCGATAGAATATAAATGAGTTTTTTAATTCAAAAACTTGGTCTATATTCATAGTAGCACGTTATTTCTCAATCAATTTAAGCATCATTTATTTTAAAAGTTTGACTTTATTCAATGGTTTTAATTGTTTGACGATTTCGCAACTTTGCGGTATTGAATTGAAATGGGCGAAAACAAGTTTGCTGCATCAATGCAAATAGACCAACATTTTGTTTCTTGATGTGATCTGATCATATGAAGTANTTTTTAATTCAAAAACTTGGTCTATATTCATAGTAGCACGTTATTTCTCAATCAATTTAAGCATCATTTATTTTAAAAGTTTGACTTTATTCAATGGTTTTAATTGTTTGACGATTTCGCAACTTTGCGGTATTGAATTGAAATGGGCGAAAACAAGTTTGCTGCATCAATGCAAATAGACCAACATTTTGTTTCTTGATGTGATCTGATCATATGAAGTACTTAGAAATTCTTTGTCTGATGCAGAAAAAATAATATTATAAGGTTAAAAACAGAGTAAAGCGCTGAGCAAAAACTAGACATTATTTGAAATGAATAAATGTTGTTTCCGACAAAGATTTTTAAAAGTAGATTTTTCAACTGTAATCTTTGCTTCTTTCTAATGTCAGATTTTTAGAACTGCACACCAGAAGTTTTTGAGTAGCGCGTCATCATTGATGACTATCAAGCTCGGGTTTTAGCCATTCGATGAAGCAGCATGGGAGGCATGTATTCATATAAGATTCATTAAATTCAAAGCAGCTTTTCATGAATTTTTTTGAAACTGAAAGTTTTCGTTGTCTACCTTCATAAGTTTTCATAGAAAATTGGGCTCAAATTACATCGGAATATAACGCAAAAAGCATCATATCTCCTATAAAGGTTTGAAATCTTTTCATCACTTTATCGAAAGGAAATAAGATTGAGAAATGGAAAATTTATCAAGAACACAAGAGTCTTTACTCTATATTTTGATATAATCTGAAGTCAGGTTGCTATGAAGAGTTATGAAAGTAGACAACGAAAAAATTTTCATTTAAAAAATATTCGTGGAAAGCATCTTTGAATCTAATGAATCTCACATGAATATACGTCCCTCGTGTCGCTTTGTAGAATAAGCAAAACCCGAACTCGATAGTTATTAATGGTGAAGAATTATTAAAAACATAGGGTTGGACAGTTAAAAAAACTTCAATATTATGTTTTGCTGAAAATTCTATTTATTATGTTCTTTCTTTCTTTCATCTTGTTGTTATGATTCTCAAGGATGAAATCAGAAAGTAAGTTTATTGATTTCACGATGACAGTTAAGCATATTACATTAGTTTTTTCGAACCTTCATATCCAAAAATGTACAGTTTTTCAAAAACTTTAAAACTTCTTTTGCGTTTTTCTCATAAAGAGGTTTTCTATTCCAACATGTTCGTGCATCCCAAATTTCTTCACTATGTTAAACGCTAGAAAGTTGGGCTTGCTCTCAAAATGAAGAAAATGATCAGCTCTACGACTTAACAAAGCTGAATTTTTTTATTATCTTTTTAATTTTAGACGAGGATAACCTGTTTTATAATACACCGATTACTATTGACTTGTGTTCTAAGAAAAATTTTAAAACACTCAACTGCAACACCAAAAGAAAATCGAACCCTATTAAGTTGTAGCGTCGAATCTCGGCTATATGTGAAAACCAGTCCGAGTTCTCTAGCACTTGAAATAGCAGAGAGAGGATAGGGACGTGTAGGAACATATTTTAGCCGTTTTTTTGGTTTTCTCTACTGAAATGAATATAATGATGCATGAATCGATAGATTATAGCTTCCTGATCATTTTCAAGCTCAATTCACTCTATTTTCATAAGATTGTGAATGTTATGGGCGTCTGTCATTCATAAAACCATGAACCATCCATCAACTATCAGTTAGCCAATAATACTTTATAACTATATAATTAGATTATATGCTTGGTTCTTCATAAAAACAAATACAATCCAATGCCTCTTATATATCATTCGATAGAACTTTTCAAACTCTACGAAACTACGTAGCTTCAAAAGTCAAAACAGATGGGTCCATAGGGCGAAAATCGAAACGATAACTTACACGTCTATGGAGAATTTATTACTGAAGTTTATCTGTAGGGATGTTCTTTCGCTCTCAACTTGTGATTGCCCCATAAGGCCAATTTTTTTAATGATGATCAATCGATAATATACCCCTGAAATGCATTTAATTCCAAATGTGGTTAGTTGCAGATCAATATCATAACAAAGATAGCTTTGTTTGCGTATTTTGGACCCAGTTGCGTGTATTGAGAATAATTTTGGGAACTTACGACGACTATCATGCACATGAATCGCCCAAAAAGTCTTTGATTGGGATCAAGGTATTCGAAGTCTACGAACATACTTTTTTTACCAACACATCTTCTAAAGACTTTTGCTTTAATCTAAAAACGTAAACGAGTCACAGACATCTATTTTAGATGCGTAGTTTTCGATAACAATTCAATTGATACAAGAAACGGAGATGGGGTTGTGTAGACATTTTCTATCCACGTAGGATATCTTGGGCCTGCACTCGCATATTCCGGAACTAGATTCGCTCAAAGTTGGGACCAGAGGCTAAACTCTACGGACCAACATAGAGCTCAACGAGTTCTATCCAATGCACTATTAACTTTCTCTCCAAAACCATTCCAAGCGGGAGAAAAAACTAAAATACTGACAGAAAATTAGCAAAAATCCGATCTTTTTCGTAAAGTGCACCGTGATTCGCACCTAGTAAGGATCAAAACCTTGAAAACCATACAAACAGATAGAACTCAACAAGCTCTATCCAACGGACACCTTTCAACATATTTCAAATACTTCCACCCCTTTAAAATCTGCCTATACCCAGAAAACCTGCTTTTTCAATCAAGAACCACTCCGGGATTCGCTCCCAGCGGGAACCAAAAGCCGAAAATAACATAGATCGATAGAAATCGACGAGCTCTGTCGAATGAACACCATAAAAGGTATTTTAGGTACTTTCCTCCCCCTAAAATCCTAATATACCCCAAAATCTAGTGTTTTCAGGGAGACACGAGCCCGATTCACTCCCAGCTAGAACCAAAGGCTAAAAATGGCATACAACCATAGAACGGGACGAGCTCGAATCGAATGGGCACTTTTTAAGGTGTTTTAGATACTCCCCTCCGAAACGGCAAATCCAAATCTCAATCCAAAAACACTTCAAACAATATAGCTTTTTCATTAGATCTTTATGCCGAGTGCGCAAAACAAATATCAACAAATTTTATTTTATTTCTAATAAAGTGCAACGTTTTTTTAAATTCATCTTTCTTAATGTTTCACGTGTTAATTTAGGTTTTTTCTTATTGTGCACATTGCTTTGAATTTCAACTATTTGTGCTGACAGCAAGATGAGGACATCTTTGTATTTACATTTCGTTGTTATTTTCATGAAGGACGGTTATGCGGAGAGGAACAGAAATAAAATTAAAACAATTTCATTTTTTTAAAGTTCTGAATTAAAATAAATAAAAAACAATTTAATATTCTTTGTTAAAAGTATTACAAAATTTTAAAAGGTAATCGCTTAAAAATTAATAAAACCAATGAGGTTTGAAAATAGTTAAAAGAAATTTAATAATGTCGAATACTTCATGAAGACATTACGAAACAATTTTTTCTTTCAAAAAATAAAATTTGATGTATCATGTACAATAGATACATGTACGTTGCTCCATCTTTCGTTTCTTTCATGGTGTTGATCGCAAGAAAGAAACCAATGAAAGATTTCTGCCTTTTTGTCGGGAAATATATCGACGACAAATAGGAGGACGATGATCACGATAAACAGAAAAATCTTTTTTTTCTTTCTCTCTCGTTCTTCTTCATACCAATAATACCTTATTCACCAATAATTTTCTTTTCTGTTCCTGTCCACATAACCGTCCTTCATGAAAATAAGAACGAAATGTAAATAGAAAGATGTCCTTATCTTGCTGTTTATCACGAATAGTTGAAATTCAAAGCAATACGCACAATAAGAAAAAACCGAAATTAACACGTGAAACATTAAGAAAGATGAATTTAAAAAAATGTAGCACTTTATTAGAAATAAAATAAAAATTGTTGATATTTGTTTTGCATACTCGACATAAAGATCTAATGAAAAAGCTATATTGTTTGAAGTGTTTTTGGATTGAGATTTGAATTTGCCGTTTCGGAGGAGATCCAAGCATCAAATCAAGGAAGAAAGGTGTCCATTCGATAGAACTCGTCGAGTTCTATCGACCTATGTCATTTTCAGCTTTTGGTCCCAGCTAGGAGCGACTCTCGGAGCGGTTCTTGATAGAAGAAGCAGGTTTTCTGGGTATAGGCAGATTTTAAGGGGTGGAAATATTTGAAATATGTTGAAAGGTGTCCGTTGGATAGAGCTCGTCGAATTCTATCTGTTTGTATGGTTTTCAAGTTTTGGTCCCAACTAAGTGCGAATCACGGTGCACTTTACGAAAAGGATCGGATTTTTTGCTAATTTTTTTTCACAGTATTTAGGTTTTTCTCCCGCTTGGAATGGTTTTGGAGAAAAAGTTAATAATGCATTGGATAGAACTCGTTGAACTCTATATTGGTCCGTAGAGTTTAGCCTCTGGTCCCAACTGTGAGCGAATGCAGTTGCGAAATTTGCGAATCCAGGCCCAAGATATCCTACGTTTTCTATACTTTGTGGTGTGTGTCTTTCCTTAGTCTTTGCTCACCTAGATAATCAAATTGACTCTGTCTCTAGTAGTACTTTCACTGTCGTGTTTAAGTCATTTTCTTCGATACACTATCATTTTCGAATTCGATTTCACTATGTACTATAAAATAACGCATGATCCTCAATATACTTCAATTGAGGAACTGCCAGATAAGGATAAGTGGAAAATGGTAATCATTTATGTTGTAAACTAATTGATAAGTATTTGAATAAACCATTTACCGTAGTTAATTGATCTATAAATTAAAGAAGAAAATGAATTGTTTATCAAACATATATATTTCACTACAGATGTTAAAAAACCACGCAAAAATCTGTTCTCCATAGACGTGTAAGTTATCGTTTCGATTTTCACCCTATGGACCCATCTGTTTTGACTTTTGAAGCTACGTAGTTTTGTAGAGTTTGAAAAGTTCTATCGAATGATATATAAGAGGCATTGGATTGTATTTGTTTTTATGGAGAACCAAGTATATAATCTAATTATATAGTTATAAAGTATTATTGGCTAACTGATAGTTGATGGATGGTTCATGGTTTTATGAATGACAGACGCCCATAACGTTCACAATCTTATGAAAATAGAGTGAATTGAGCTTGAAAATGATCAGGAAGCTATAATCTATTGATTCATGTATCATTCAATGAATTTTAGCAATGGAAATGAAAAAGGGGGGGGGGGATGGCATAGTATTTAGAGCTGAATCTTTTACTGTGAGATGCCCAGCCCAGGATATATCGTCTCTAAAAATTTCAACAGTATTGAATCATCAAAAATAAAAATAAGTTTGAGGATGGGAGAGGACCTTAAATGGTGCTATTCAGAAGTGAAAGTAACATTTTTCATGGGCAAATTGAGTTTTAGCGAACACTGCTGTAGCAGGTCTTATTGTTGTTCTTTTCGAATAGTGATCTTTTAACATCTTATCTCTTCTTCTCGAAATAACTTTTACATCGTTTTCTTCAGACAGTAACAAAGTGAAGCAAAATTATTTACTAAAATTTTCTTTTGTGTTGAGTTCAGAAAGTATAAATCTAGAATTTCTTACTTATTCTCACACTTGTTGTTTGTAATGAATATTCTGTCAAAGTTTGTTATCCGCTTCCAGCAGTAAAAAGTGCATACAGCTATTGACACGCACCTATGATGGTGGCAATGAATACTGGTAAGTGTCTATTGATGCTATGCTGCGAGAAATTGGTATCCATGCGATCTTTTCTTTGAATTTAGTTTCTAAAAAGTCTATAAAAATTAGTTTAAAACTTCCTTTCAACTTCAGAGAGAATTGGATCGGTTCGGCAAAGTGACGAGCTGCAAGTATGTTTTGTTTAGTTTTCTTAAAAAGTCGGTCTATCACCTGTCGCTTTTGTGATAATTGTTCGATGACCTAGGTTGACTCCGAAACAGTCGGATCTGGTAGTTGTACTGTGATTTTCCAGTTTTTCATCGGTCTAAACGTACTTTTCAGATCCAACGGACAGAATTGGTATTTTAAATTCTATTTGATTTCATCTCTGATCTATTATATTCTTTATATTCTATATGACTACGTGTCGCATAATACATACGTTAGAAATACATATATTCTTCTTTTTTCTCCTATTTTGTCTGCTTGTTTATTTTCTTTTTTTTTTCTTCTGATAATTTATAGTTCTTTCTTCATTTGCATACTGCGATTCTCTTAATATCCATTTGCAAAATTACAACTAAATAATGTCGTCATCATTCAGTGAATCTCTACCCGTGAACAAACTGCTCGCTGCTATCTCAGAACACAAGTTCATTCAATCAATCAATAGTGGTCAAATCTCGACAGAACAATTTAACACATGGTTAACTCAAGACTATTTATCTGTCATTTCTTATGTCCGATTTATTGCCCATGTTCTAGCCAACGCTCCCCAGCAAGATTACAAAGTCTTAATCAATAGTCTGTCGGCACTTGCTGAAGAATTAGCGTGGTTTGAAAGTCAATTGAAAGCAAGAGGTGACCTTATCAATAAGAGCCAACTATTGCCTGCTAATCTTGCTTATCAGCAATGGCTGGCCGAACTTATCAAAACGGAAACATCCTATTTGGCTTTGATCACGCTGTACTACTCGTTGGAACTTTACTATCATCAAGCATGGAAGTCCGTAAAAAACCATGATTACCATGAGTTTGTCAGTCGCTGGGGATGCGATGCATTTGGACAATTCGTTGAGCAGCTCAAAGCAGCTGTTGACTCTGCATCTTCAACGGCATCGGATGAAGACAAGAAAAAAGCGCGGCAGCTCTGCGGTGAAATCGCACAATACGAGATTTTAGCTTTCGCAATATGGCAATGAGGAGTACACCATGCTTCAAACGATCAATCTGACTTATGCTACTTTCTAAACATGACCCAAATAAAAACATACGAAATTTCTTTCAACAGTTGTCATTTCCATCACTGATGTTGGTTGAAATGTCTTTAATATGAACCGCGTCTAAGGTACATTTTAATCTACGAACTATTATATGCTTTCTAAACCATGATTCATAATGATAATTCAATTATATAGTGAGAAAGATAAATTATCCCTTTTTCGTCCCCATCCGCGCACGAACCGTGACAGAGATACATGCTATTTTGGATTTTTTCACCATGAGATTCTTATCAGTGACGAGACCAGTTCGATTTTAAACTGAATCGAACCGAATCGATTTCGGTATATCATACGATAAATAAGTTTCCAGGAAACTCATTCATTCTTCGGACACTACATCGATTTTCGGAAACTGGATTAAATTTGCGGAAATCATATTCAACTTCCAGAAATCGGATTCAATTTCCAGTGCACGTACAGTTTCCTTAGAATGTTCTATTGAAACAATGGATATAATGGGGTGTGAGTGTGAGTGTGAGTGTGAACATAAGATATGCTCACACCCACACACTCCTTCATAACAGCAGTATGAGTTACATAAAAGCGTGATCGGACTACTTTGTAACTTTTAGAAATATTTATTTTGTTTCTTACTCAGTACACTAGTCTGCCTATATAATTGCTAGGCTATGGTGAAGATACAACCAATGTTTATAATAATCTTATTTAACCATTAAGTAAAAACTTAACTAGAATAATACGAAATGATGATAATCTCGATTAACAGAAGAATAATGCGTAGTGAATAGCAACAAGAAAAAAGTAAGCATCAGAAAAAAATCTGTTTGAAATTTCACGGTGTACGCTTGGACTTAAACGACAAAATTAGTTATAATTTATCCATTTAGTTGATATCTTTTGAAAATAATTTTTTTCAACGTTTTTTCGGAATATAATATAAAACTGTGGCAGTCTGAGTCTCATAAGCACTACACTTTAGCCCCGCAGTGGCTCCACTGACAATTTTCTGTAACAAAAAAGTCCTCTGAGAAAAAAGAAGCGACTTTGAAAATTTGAGAAGGAATTTTCGTGAGTTTCAAAGCTTAAATATTGACTTGAACTAATCAATTTCAAAATTTTTAACTGAAAACCTCCGAATTGGACACTTCTTGAGATAAAACGACTCATGAAAATTCTCAGTTTTCAAAAAATATCTTAAATAAATGGGGATCTTCTATTATGGGTGGGGGACGAGGTATTTGAGCTAAAGAAGAAACGCTGCCGCTCATGCCACCACTGATGAGCACGAGCTGTCATCTCCTACTTTAAATCGTTAGTGTGACATTAATTTGCTGTTTTCAGATTTGATCATACACAAGGTACTTAATCGAATAATTCTATAATGACAGCAGAATGCAACGACAGCATGTACCAACAGGAGACCATGCCTTCATCATCATCGTATGTCATCAAGATTACAGGACACTCTCACGATATCGCTTCATTTGCCCAACAACGTATCTGGTTCGACGAGCGAACCTATATCGAGCTGTCGTCATCATCTGGTCACTGCAATATTATTTTGCCTTTATCTATCAAACATGGTTCAATGTCGATTGAACATATACGCTCAACCATCATCACCGTTCTTCAACGACATGAGGTTCTTCGAACAGCTCTTCGTTTTAATGAAGAACATAACCAGCTCGAACAGGAAGTACAGTCTGTTATTGACCATAATTCTTACTCATTTCAAGTGACATACAATGTCCAATCTCGAGAGGAAGTAAATGCTCTATTAGCAACTGAATCCACTACTCACTTTGCCCGAATCGATCGTGGCTTAGTGCTTCGATGTCTTCTTATCAAAATGAGCGGTGACAATGTTGCGCATTTGCATGTGGACGATATGATCGTCTTTATAATACATCCTATCGCATTTGATATAAATTCTATTAGTCCATTTTTGGAATCATTCATCCAGGCCTATGATCTAAGCGAATTGTTCACTGCTTCGATCCAGTATATTGATTTCACCTTGTATGAGCGTGCGCAGTTAACCGACACAGATCAAGACTCGAAGATGAACCGAGCAAGACGCTTTTGGTGGACATTCATGAACGGCTATGATTGGAATAAAGACTATTCATTTCGCATGAACATTCAAACAAATACGAAGACACGCACCGGCCGTGGTTATTCCATCGCTTTTACTTTAGACCCTAACATTATTGAGGCTCAGATACAATTTGGTTTGTCGAATAATGTCTCTATGTTTGAATTGAGTTTAGCATGCTATTTTTCCTTTCTCTACACACTTGGCAATGGTGAGAGAGATGATTTATGTGTGACTTCCCCAGTAGAAAATCGTCCATTGAAGGAAATATTATCGATGGTTGGCATGTTTATCAACTTCGTAATCTATCGAATCAAGATCGAACCTAGTAAATCCTTCATCCACTTGGTGCAAAAACTTCATTATTTGTGCATCGACATGATCGAACATGACCAGTTACCTTACCAGCAAATTTTTAGCAGCAGTACTATGCCAGTACCGAATATTCCGTTTTATTTCCAGTATAAGCAACCAACATCATCACTCCCGTATGGAACGTCAAATGAGATAAACATGAAAGATGCTAAATTAAGCCTTTACACTGACCAAAGCTGGCTAAACCGTAATTCTATGACTTTGTATGATCTCTCGCTAAGTGTAAGTCATGACCCTCAAGCCCGAACAACTCACTGCATCTTTACGTGCTCAGCTGATCTGTATGATGATGTGACAGTATCCATTATGACTCAACGCTTTCATCATATTTTGAATGAACTCTTCACTTCAAGCATACCAACCGATGGTTTCAATCGAGCTCTTGAATCAATCATGAAAATATCTCTCCATCTTCCAGAAGAAAAAGAAGAAGTAGAACGAACTGTCTTCCATCGAATGCCGAACATTATCCATACAGGTACGTTGCTTAGTCTGATGTACTGTGCTTTTGTTTTTCATTATACGGATCGACAAACTTTTGGGACCTTCGAAGACAAAAAGATGCCTCCCTGCTATCAAGTTAGGGAACGCTCGACTACGTTTTTTTCTGGACTTTGGATGAGTTCTAGACATGTTTTTGATGTTCCGTTAACAGAAAGTACTCCAGCACACAGCTACCTTGTTAATATGAGTTGGGCTGCCGCTAAAATTTTGATCTTCAACCTAATTATCTCAAATAAGAAAGCATTCTTAGAAATGTCTGTATCCAAAATATCGGGTGGTCCATGATAGAACAGTAGCTGAGTATTTCGCTCATACTTCAATTAAGTTTCCATTCCTTCAAGTTTATTTTTCATCAAAAGATACACCGTGGAGTTCTGTATAAAATGGTATATTTTAGTTCATTTGAATAGTCTCGATTGTAGTTGAAGAGCCCGATATCATTTATTCATTGACATTTTCTTCACCTTGCACTAGTACCAGATGGAGTCTTTCAACTCGATTTCTTACATCTTGTAATCAAATCGACTTCAACTTCACAAAAATTGCTTCACTATGTTCTTCAATATTGTAGAACTTTATCGCAAATAATTTTCCAAATATTGATATGTTCAAAGAGTTCATATAATTTATTGCTGAGCTATTCTAAAGATTTTTGGATATCACTACGATTTAAGACTATGAAATCACAATCTACTGTGAATTTGTGAGTACATTGCAGAATCGTCAGAATATATCAACACGAGGATGTTGCGAGAAAATTTCTAGGGGAAATATCTACCAGAGGAAAAAATCCTTAACCATAGGAATAAGTTTTTTAGCCCGATGCCCCTTCAGGCATTTTTTCTTCAAGGGGAATGTCCATAAACCTAGGATATTCCCTAGCTTAAGAATAAGTCATATTAGCCCTTTGAATATATCTACATTCGAGAATTATCTGCAATACAGTCTTACAATCCCAAAAAACATAATGGAGACATTGTTGCAAAGTTGACAGCGTTTTTTCGCGAAAAATAACAGATTGAGCTAAAAGATCCCATCTAGTACTAGTGCAAAGTGAAGAGAATATCAGTGGTGAACTGTATCAGCCTCTTCAACTACAGTCAAGATTATTCAAATGAAGTAGAATATACCAATTTATAGAGAAATTCACGGCACATCTTCTCGTGAAAAGATTAAGCTCAAGAAACGAAATTTTAGTTGACGTATGAGCAAAATATTAAGTCACTGATTTATTATGAGCCAACCAATATTTTCGTTTTCTCGAGATATTGTCAGAAGATAACGTGAAAATATTTCCTATATTCAGATGTTTGAACGATAGGTAATTCAGAACTTATAAGACTATCAAGCATCCACACGAGTGTTCTTATCAAATGTTAATAAAATCGATGAGTCTTCTCAATGACATAGACTCTCTATAGTTTGACGTGATTGTTATTGAAATAAGTCGTATACGTGTGCATATAAAGACTATGGTCTAGAAAAAAGCTATTGTCACAAGGCAGAGAAATACTATATAAGGAACGATCCACCTAACTCTTACAAATACTGTTAAGACACGTCAAAAATATAACCAAAATATTCGCCGTACTGAAAGTTATCAATCTGTACAGTTTCCAGAACAATCTGTCGAAAAAAGGTCAGTAGACAGATTTATGGTCTTATACTATTCCCTTCTTTATTTTCACTGATAAAATGGAGTTATAGTTTGAAATATGATCGAAGTAGTTGTTTTGTGGATCATAATTTTAGGAGCGTAGCTTTTGAAGGAAATACTAGTCATTTTATAATTAAGCTTTGAATCAAAGAAATGAAAACCGATAGTTTTCTTTTAAAATATTGATACAAGTAGTAATGAGTTTTTTATTTCTAACGATTATGTCTGATACACAAGTATGTCTTTTCATTCTCTATAGCTCCCGCCTCATATGCTCAAAATCGTGTTTGGCTCGATGAACGAGCCCAATGGGATTCGAAAAATCTGCAAGTGCCCAGTTATAACATACCCTTCTTATATCGCATTCCACCAGGTGACATTCTGTCAATCTCACAACTTCGTCGAGCCTTACAGCTCATCGTGAATAAACATCAATCCCTTCGGACATCGCTCTTCTTCGATACAGATAACAACATGCTGATGCAACGAGTCATTGAAGTGAGCGACAACAATGATCGTCCCTTGTTTGCACTTGTCGAGAGCATCTTTGAAACAGAAGAAGAACTTGTGAACATCATTCATGATGAAAGAGATAATCCTAATCATTTCGATCTTGTTCATGGTCTCGTGTTTCGGTGTCACATTGCTCATCAGGAACCGGTCTCTTCCAATGATGTCTTGCATGAAAACGATGCACTCATTTTCAACTTTCATCATACTCTCTTTGACTTTCCGTCAATACTTACCTTTCATCACGAACTCTTTGAAGTTTACTCAATGGGTCAAATTAAAGGCGACGACTACACGAGTCTACGCTATCTTGACTGTGAGTAGAGCACTTTATTTTTTATCTGTCTGATCTTAGACACTATCATTTGTGTTATCAAGATGCCACCATCGAGCGACAGATGCCGATGACTGACGCCAGTGCCTTTTGGCTTGATGCTCTTCATGATTATGAAATTAATCGACCATTACCGTTGCCTTTCGATCGCCGATCTATTGTCAACAAACATAAAACTGGATCTGACGTATCTATTTCTTTTGACTTTGGCACAATTCTGTCACAAAGTTTTCTTTCGTATGTCTCGATGAGTAGCACAACAGTCGAACATCTGGCACTCGCCTCATACTATGCCTTGTTGTTCAAATTAACAAATAGTGAGCGAGACTTGTGTGTAGGTACTCACACGCATGGCCGCTACAAAGCTCATTTTTGGTCGATGATTGGGATGTTTATGAATGCGATTCCTATGCGATGTCAGCTCGATCCTCAATGGTCCTTTGTGCAACTCACTGAGCATGTGCATATAATGGCGACTAACTGCTTAAAATGCTCCTACTTTCCTCTTCAACACATCCTTTCTCAACATTCACTTGGGTCTCACCCTGCATTTCTTGATACATTATTTGAGTTTTACTCTGTCATAACCGAGCAAACTGATACTCAAGTGGAGCTTAGAGATGTTCCACTGATCGTTGTACCTATCTCAACCCGAATTAGTTCCTGCAAGATTGTGAGCAAATGCAATTTTTCACTCCGCGTCCATCACTATTCAGCTATCGATCAACTATCGTTTACAATCGACACATGTCTTGACTTGTTTGACGAAGCGACAGTGAACAACATTGGTCAGCGATTTCTTGCCATCCTCAAACAGCTGTTCGAGCAAAATGCTTATGAGACCAAAAAGACGATCTACGAATTATCGCTCATATTACCTGATGAAACACGACTCCTTCCATCCATCAGCAACACACAAATTCCATTTACTGTCACGGATTTTGTGCATCGAGAGTTCGCTTACCGAGCAAGCCAGCAGTGGCAGAAAGTAGCCGTCGAACTTGACGAGCAATCTCTCACCTACAGTGAACTTTTATTCTATGTACAACGACTCTCACTTCATCTTCTAAAAAAACATAGCTTAGTGCCTGGTGACATTGTTTGTCAATGCGTAGAACGCAGTTTGTCCATGGTAAGTTAGATTTAAAATGAAACGCCCATATCTTGTTTGCATATCGGTTTCCAGATAATTGGCATCATGTCGATCGATACGGTTGGTGCCGTCTATTGTCCATTATCTCCTCGAGATCCCAAACAACGAATACAAGCACTTGTCAAACAAGTTCAAAGTCGTTTGATTCTCATTCACTGGCAGACGCGAGATATATTCGAAGATGATTGTGACGCATTTGACATCGATGAAGCGATCAATGCCGATCACTCAATCAATAACACCGATTTTGATCAGCTGTCTAACGTATCGATGACTTCTGAGAGTCTTGCCTATGCGCTCTTCACTAGTGGCTCAACAGGCATGCCGAAAACGGTTAGTCTACAATTCCGTTTTGTTCAGTGCTCTATCAATAAGTCTTCGATTACAGGCTCAACTACGACACAAAAATTTTACGAGGTGTATTCGTTCTCTGCTTCACATTGGCACGTTTAACAAGACGGATACAGTTTTGCAAGTGGCTCGCTCCTCCTTCGACGTTCATATGCAAGACATTGCGGGAACATTGATCATCGGAGGCACGGTAGTCATGCTTCGACCAAAAGGAAATATTGATTTTGAGTATCTTGCCGGAATAATTAGCAAGAAACAGATCACCTTTATGGACGTTGTTCCCACTTTGCTCGACAGTCTTTTCAATTTCCTCAAACAAAACAATAATTTGTATGGGCTACACTCACTGCGATCAATTTGTAGTGGCGGTGAGTTCTTTGCCATTGAGCATAATCGCATCTCTAGGCACTTTAGCCACCGATTTCTTTTATAGTCATCATCGAAAATAATGAGTGTTCCAGAAGAGTTTTGAGTGAATTTTATTGATATGTTTTTTTTTATTAAACATCGTATCGTTCATTGGAGCATTGAAAGCATTAAATGAAATAAAAACAAACATCATGTGCTCAGTACTGAACCGGAGAAAGCATCATGTTTATTTCTTTCTCAATAATTTTCCATACCCCATTCAAGAGTAGTATGAAAAGTCCAGAAGTGAATTTGTTTTTCAATGTCAAAATCAATTTTTTTGAATCACTTTTACTACCTCGAAAATCACCTACAAAATTGGTCCAATTTTGTATTTTTGGTGCACTCTCAGATCAAAGGCAATATCTCAAAGTCGCCATTCGATTAGAACAAGAATTAGTAGATATATATAGATATGATTTATACATGTTGTTGAGGCTAAATTCAACGTAGTTCATAGAAGTCTTTTGGGATTCATTTTACTGGGTTTCCAACTGACAAGGAAACATTGCCAGGTACCCGATCGCTTTTGAGTCGGGACTTTAACCATCTTGTAGGCCTTGATGAATTATGTCTACCATAAAAAAAGTCCCCCCCCCCCGAGCTTGTTCCTCGTGAGATATCAAGGTTTTAATGAATTTTCTCTATAAGACCCCACATTTGCAGCAAGACCATATTTTTGAATTTTCATCTGAAACCGTGTCCACATAAACACCTCAGCTAGACTAGATTGCATAAAAAATTTCAGAACTTTTGGACAAAGTCTCTCTGAGATATAAAGCTTTCAATGTATAACTCGTTTTCCATAGATTGCGGCGACCGATCAATTTGTCGCACATGTATTGTAGAGAATACATTGATTGAATTAAGTGATATAGTTTAGAATGTTATCTAATTAATCGCAGTAACAAAAATTTTTCTTTAGACTATACTAGACATCTTCTTTCAGAATACAATGGTTTTTTCAAAAATTAAATTGAGATATCAATTTAAAGCCTATTTTTAAATTTAATTAAAAAAATTGAAGATTGATTTTAAATAAAATTCCTTGTAAACCAATTTAAAAAGTTTATTTTTATTAAACTGAAATTTAACTTTTTATTTAAAAAAAACTGAAAATAAAGACAAAAATATAGAGTCGTAAAAAAATTTTACAAATCTAAATTAAAAAAAAGTTAAAGTTTGATTCTAAATAAAACTCTATGTAAATTAATTAAAAATAAAGGTCATTTTTTTTTCATTAAAATTTATGTTTTCAGTAAATAAAAAACTTAATTTTTTTTAATTTAGATTTGTAAAATTGTTTTACGATTCTATATTTGTGTCTTAATTTTCAGTTTTTTTTAAATAAAAAGTTAAATTTCAGTTTAATAAAAATGAACTTTTTTAAATTTGTTTACAAGGAATTTTATTTAAAATCAATCTTCAATTTTTTTAATTAAATTTTAAAATAGGCTTTAAATTGATATCTGAAATTAATTTTTGAAAAAACCATTGTATTCTGAAAGAAGATTCCTAACATAGTCTAAAGAAAAATTTTTGTTAATGCGATTGATTAGATAACATTCTAAACTATATCACTTAATTCAATTAATGTATTCTCTACAATAGATGCGCAACGAATTGTACTAGTGCCATAGATTGCGTATAAAGCATGCATTTTTTGAAAGCTTCATATCTCGGAGAGACTTTGTCCAAAAGTTCTGAAATTTTTTACGCAAACTAGTCTAGC
>CAJNSZ010001814.1:0-20935 GCA_905329745.1 Rotaria sp. Silwood2
TCATGTATACATATACGTGTATATAAGTTGTTGAAAATTGAAAAAAGTCATTTTACGAAAGTAATAATGTCTGTTACTCTAACAAAAACTTCTAAAAATACACCTTTATTAATACACAACAATTACTCGTATACAATTGATCGAAAAACTGTAACAAAAATTCTTTGGAAATGTGAATACTCAAGGGTGTGGGTGTGGGTGTTGGTGTTCTCTACACAAAAACCCACACCCACACCCTGTCTTATTCACTATTGAAAACTTTGTTTTACTTGTTACATTTTGTTGTCTTATTGTTCGGATTTTCTGTAATGTTCTCTGTTTAATTATTTATAAAATAATAAATAATGTTCAATTGTTTTTGCACTTCATATTCCTCTTATTTATGCTATGCGACCAACTGTTCTGCGACCAACTGTCCTAAACCCATGAACTCTATCTCATCCTTAACGAATTCGTGACAGGTTTGACAGAAGCTCTTTTGGCAGAGGGAATAATATGCAAAGATGGTATACTCTTTACGAATCAAAGAGTCTTCATATCTTTCAAAGTATGCGAAATTTGATGGTCGGTCCTTGTAGCATGAACTATTGATTGTCTTTGAGTGCAAAAGAAAAGAGTATGAAAAAGCATACCTGTCGTTTTGGCAGATCTTGATCCCAAAACAGAGCCGACAATGGCTGCCGCGATGAGTACAGCAGCCAGCAAGCTGATTAGACTGATGAATCTCTTCTTGCGATACCAGTGACTTCTTGTAAATCTGATGAAAAGTCCCGACAAAGTATAGATAAGTGAAGACGACGTTAGACTTACTTAACTTTTGGATAAAGATATGCACCTAAACATAGAAATACATCAATTCAAAATAAATGATTAAAAATATTTAAAAATACCTTTGAAAGGAGGCTCCATGAGTGTTTCCTCTGGTATTATCTGTTTTAAATGAATAATATGGAGATCGGGCGCCGGACTCGACTGCGATTGAACGACCATGTGAGTGTCGGGTAGAAGAAGAATTTCATTCTCGATAGCGGAATGCGAATGAGCACGTATCGCTCGACCATTGATGGCTTCAATGGACAAGAGAGTTCGCGCGCCCACTGTATTCAAATACATGTTGTTCTCAAGCACGGTCATTGTTGCTGCGCATGATGAAAATGCCCGCCATGTAAGTATGGTGCCGGGTAGAAACTTCAAGCTCAAATCTTTGTTTACCCCTCGCCAGACGATCTGTGATGGAAGACATGGTAGTTTGACAACAGCAGTCATGAACAGTTTGAGATACTTGAAATAAGGCAGAAGATCCTTTCGAACAGCCGTGTTGATGGTGTCATTGAGCATCGAATAGAGACTTTTATGTGATGCTTCCCATTCGATCGTGTAGAGGCGAATTGAAGCGCTCTCGTCGATTGTCAGTCCGTTAGGCGGTTGTTCTGAAGTTTCATCCAATGCTAATTGAACATAGAAAAGTATGTTGTGAATTATATGAGTAAGCGGAGCACATGCTTCATAAAGTGGTAATAATGGCTCGTTGGCGTATCCCACAGTATGACTAAAGTCTTCTATGATACAGTTGATGATGTTCGTAGTAGTAATGCTTGGCTTCTCTATGGTAGTTTCTACGACTCGACGGTTTCTTGTCATAGAATCGGCTAGTACGTTCTCAATGTCCCTCAATTCTACTGCCACTTGCCTTTGATCAAGTATTTCTTCTCCATTCAAGTTCAGACGTGCCGTATCAAACAAGTTCGACGAACTATTCTTGATCTCGGCATATGTGCCCAAAACATTTCGTCGATCATTCGTTTCTTCATCATTGAGAGTGATTTCTGTTTTCTCGGGCTGAGCGTATTCATCTTTCACCACGACTTTGCCCTTCTCATCATGACCTTTCGTCATCTTCCTCTTTATCAATGAGTATTGATGCTTAAAAACCATAAAAAAGTTATTTTTTGAGGTGACAAAGGCGGACAGCTATCAGTAAATAGGAATTATTTAGGAATAGACCAAAACTTCAGAGTGTGAGTGTGTGAGGGTTTCGGTATAGGTGAGATTGGTTGAATAGATGAAGAGACATACCGCACTGCATGAACACGAGCATCCTCTCCGATATCCGCACAGAAACCGATGCTGACACGACACCCACAGGTACACCTACACCGACATTCACACAGGCACTCACGCCCATCCTGATATTAGCGGAGAAAATTTCACGAAAATAACGCATAGAAAATAATATCTTATTTAGATTGAAAAAATATTCAAGAGAAAAATCTGATAATGAATCAATCTCAATCTATATTTTTTTTTCTCGCAAGATTATTACCGGACAACTTACTTGTTTCAATATAAAATAATCGATGACGAGCAAAATGGTACGTGCCTTATCTAGAAATGATAAAGACATTTTAAGTGGGTAAGAAATTTTCACTCAAGCATTGCTGCATTACATAAACCATAGTTAATTCATATTTTTTTGCAGCAGCAATTGTTTTACTTATTTCGATATCTTGTCACTTTCAAAGTAGAAAAACTGAATGAGTAAAAGAAGAAATAAACAGACAGTGCCAGACTTATATTACCACTATTTCTAGAATGATCTTTTTTCATATGCTCAGAAATGTCTTATACTTATTCTTATTAGTGAAAATTCAGTGTTCAGTAAATCTTTGAAAAATTAAGTACCATAACCAAAAATACCTCAATCAAAATTTGCTTGTCTTTTACTTTTTAAGAAGAAAACCTGAAATTTGAATAAATTCTGTTGACAAACGAAATGAGAACGATTGTTGCATGGCAAAATAAACGTTGTTTATAAAGGAGCCTGCTGTGCGAACATTTTAAAAACAAGGAAGAATAGTCTAAGCAGACTTTGAAAAGAATACACTGGGTGCGACAAGCGGCTCAAAATTTGAAGTATCCCTTTTTTGTTCCTCATGTTCCGATTCCGAAGTCCCCGACCAGAGCTGTAACTGGTAACGATAAATGGCAGATCCGGTCCGATAGAGGATTCCTTACCGGCAGGTATATCAGTCGGTATATCGGTCTTACCGGTTTAGATCGGTGCCAGTACCAGTAATGAAAAACCTGGACGCTATAAAACTCTGCTCTCGTCACCCATCAGATTCCTAGCACTTGGAAACTGTATCCTATCGAGTACTGATTTTCGACTCCTCAAACATGGTTCGACTCCTAGGCACTCATCGAAGTTTCTAGTACTTGGCAAGAGGAAACCTGTAGAAAGAATACTATCGGCTCTCCGAACGGATTTCAACCACTCGAAAGCTATCCAAGATTCGGCTACTCGGGAAAAAGAAACATATCAGAAGAATAATTTTCAGTACTCAAGTGTAAGGAAGGGTATGAGTGTGAGTGTGAGTGTGGAACTTCTATTCTTCAACACCCACACCCCGCTTGAAGCTATTTTAGCCTACTTTAAATCCTTTGAACCAGTTCGAACTGCTTCAAGTTACTGCAAAAAGGCTTTCAGGCCGTACAAAAGTTTTTCAATATTAATGCAAACGTACAATTAACATATTAGGCTACAGATCATTTCGTTCTTTTGAACTGACAATGTAACGTAATGCTCTATGTATACAACAGTAACAATAATAAAAATTGCAGCGTTATGTTAATATTTCAGTGGTAGACTTAGGACGATCCAAAAGTAGTGTCGTTATTATCTTACCTTCGGATAAAATGCTTGACGAAGTTTCCTTTTCTCGTGTAGTGATACAGAAAACGATGCTCTATTTTTCACTACTCTTTGATCATTCTTCAACTAATATCATGATTATAAAGTTTCGATGTGAACTATTTTGCGTAACAGTGAAGCCTGTTTAAGAAAATAATGGTCGTTGATATTTTCCCAATAGCTCAAGAACGGAAAGAGTTAGAGAGCTGCGAACTTCATCATTCGAGAAAGAAGACGCATGACCATCAACAAATATCGAAATTTGATTCGCCCAAAATAGAGAAATCAGGTGAATTCTTGATAGAGAATTTCGAAAACCATACTCTCAAACTATTTTTCTTTGGACTCAAGGTTTTAAATAGACTATCAGATAGAGGAAATCCTTCTCTTTTGATCTACGAAATATGGGTAACCCAGTATCTTTAATATCCTTTATCATAAAGGATAAAGTAAAGACATAAAAGATTCTTTTTTCCAGCGAAAATGATGTTCAAGGTCTTCTAGAAGCAGAAAAATCATGTTCAGAAAGATTTTTATTCTAAAATAAAAGAATTTGTACTGAAAATAAGCCAATTGAGATGTAATATGAATTATTGTTTGTTTTCTAATATTTAGCAGGTTTCGATCACCAACATGAAGATGCAATTAAAACTACTATTATCTTTTGAATCAGCATACAAAATGGAACTGACCATGAGTATGTCAAAAATATGTGAGATCTGTTTTTTTTCGATCGAAAAATTTACCCGTATTCAATCTCAGGATAGTTGAGTAAAATATCAAGTCCACCAAAACGCTGCGTTTAGTATTTAAATATTCTCTATTTTGTGTTGTAATATCATATTACAACTTAAGAGCTTACCTGCTATCGGCGAAACCTCCTTTTGGTAAAATGCTTTTTTTTGACCGAGATATCCTGAGGCGGAGTACGAATAAATCTTTCCATCGAAAAAAACGGATCTGAAACATTTTTGACACACTCATGGTCAGTTACTTTTTTTATGTGGATTCAAAAGATGATATTAGTTTTGATTCTATCCTCATTTTTGTAATCGAAATCTGCTAAATATTAGAAAACAAACAATTATTCATATTACGTCTCAATTGGCTTGTTTTCAGTACAAATGCATTTATTTTAGAATAAAAATCTTTCTGAACATGATTTTTCTGGTCGTAGAAGACTTCCAACATCATTTTCGGTGGAAAAAAGAATCCTTTATTTCTTTACTTTATCTTTATTTTATAAAGTAATAGTAAAGTACCACCTCCACTGCAGAAGACCGACATTTCTAGAAAGTTCCATTCGAAACTTATAGGACTTTTCCCGAGATGCTCAGTTTCAGCTTATCTACCTGTGATTATCCAGAAAAGCATCTACACATCAAAATCTTTTCTGAGAAAAAATTGCTGTAAACCGCAGCTTATGAAAATGGTGCGCGTCTAATGTCTACTATTACCTTTACGCACTTCATCTAATCCATGTTGAAATATGAGAAAACATGTAAGGATTGGAATGAGGTCATGCGCACCTATTTCTACGAAATTTTAAACAAATTTTTTTATTCTATCTTTCACTGCAAAGCGACTTAGCAGTAATCGAATGTGAAAAAGCTCACTACAGTGCCCCTCAAAGGACTGTTCGTCTGTACTTTGTCGAAAGTTCAGGTGGCCCTGGTCATTCTTAGCTAGATCTAACGGCTTTGGCATATGGAGAGAAACTGCAGTGTAGCGCAGTTTTCACCGATTTCGTGTAACTGCGAAAGTTAGACCATTCATTTGTTTTTTTTTTAACCATTTCACGCCTCAGCAAGAAAAAACTGCAATCTACGATGTTTTTTCGCAACCGCGAAAGCCAGACAATTAATCGCCATGATTACACAGACGCTAGTTGGTGGTAATTTTCGTTTAAAAGTTTTTGCGGGAGTAGGCAATAGTATTTCACGTAATCAGTCGAATGGTAATATTTGTTTGCAGATTCGAAATCCGATACTGATGTCTCATTGTTTTTGAAATATTGTCTTCACTGAAAATAAAAAAAAGATACCACACGAAACTTTCAAAGGTTCCGATTTTTGTAACGAAATCGAAACTCTTTGAGGTTCCGTACGAACAATGTTTCGTGGAGACCCTTCTCTTTATTCCTTGAAAATGGGATTTTTCCTAAGACTTTTCGACTGTATTCAGTACACTATTTGCTCATTTGTGCATCTCTATTTGAAAAACTATTCCAATATATCTAAAAATCTGTCTGACGATCCGAGTCTTACTTACTATCTCGTCTATATGTTTCTAACTATTTAGCCTTAGAACTAACTTTATACAGCAATCTCTTTCGATGTTCCCACAACTGTCTCTATCTACTCATACCTATCCCTAATCCTTTATATCTATCATCAACCCCTTTTCCTAAATCTAATCCTTTATATCTATCCATAATTCCTTATTTCTATACACTGAGAAAAAAAGGTACCATACCCAACCATTCTATTGAAAAAATCTAAACCCTACAAAGGTTTCGTAGTATTTAGAAAAAGTTTTTCGGTTTCGTAGCACTTTCAAAAATCTTTGTGGGTTTTTATCAAGGACGAAATCCCACTGTAGTTCGGTATGGCACCTTTTTTCTTCAGTGTACTGTGTGACGTTGTGGCTCATCGTGGAGGCTCAGAAGTATTAAGATAACAGTGCTGATTATTTTGAATCTAAAGACAAATATTACTTTTCGACTGAGGATATGAATTCATACTATTTAGATGTTTTTCTGGATGATAACAAGTCAATCTGCTGAAATCAGCCCTCCTACGAAAAGTCTTATCACTTTCTAATGCAACTTGCTGGGAATGTCGGCCTTGTACAGATTAAAAGAAAAGAATCTTCCCTATCAGACAGTTTATTTAAAAATCTAAGTCGAAAATAAAATAGCTTGAGCACATAGTTTTCGAAATTCTCTACCAAAAATTCATCTGATTGTTCTATTGTCGGCCAATCAAATTTCGATACTCGTTGAAGGCTACACGTCTTCTCTCTCAAATTGTGAAAACCACAACATTGTAGGTCTTTCCGTTCTTAAATTCTTGCAAAAATACTCATTCACCATTACTGTTTTAAGCAGGATTCGCATCTAACACAAAACATATTTCTTATCGAAACTTCATAATTATGATATCAGTTGAAGAGTGATCAAATAGTACTGAAAAATAGAGCATCGTTTTCTGTATCACTACATGAGAAAAGAAAACTTCTTCAAGCATTCTATACGGAAATAAGATAATAATGACTCTACTTTTGGATCGCCCTATGCAATTTGGCGCTATTGAAAGTACTTTAGCGGAATTGAAAGCACTTTCACATAATTTGTAAGTACTTTAGTTTACTTTGAACTATTTTGGAATAATCCTAGATACTTTAAACTATTCTGAAGTACCTCTACTTTCTTTGAAGTACTTTTGTACTTTGACTTACTTTTCGACTTGAAGTACGCCATTTTTCCCTTGAGCTATATTTGGACACTAGGGTGTGACCAATTATAAGTAATGAGGAACTACTTATGATTGATTGGTATTAGACACAATGGATCACACGACACGAGTACTGTGGCGCAGCTACGCTTCCGTGCATCGCAATAAGCGTAGTCTCTGATAGAAGTTTTCATTATGATCAGTGCGCTGGAGTAACGCGCAGCTGCAACGCAGAATTGGCTCTACATGTAACTGCGAGGCAGTTGTTAAAAAAGAGGCGACATAGGGATTCTTCTATTACGAAAACGTTGTGAAAATGAAGCTTTAAGAAAGAAATGTTGACGTTGTGTATGCATAAGTCGCCCAGTTAATATTGAGCAAGAGTTAGTAATCAAAAAATCCATTAGAATACAAATTTTATGAGGAACACAAGTTCTTTCAATCTTTTTGACAGAAATCATTAAAGAAAAATAAAAAACCTAAAAGTGTCGTAGACAGGTAAACATACGGAACGAAATGAATAGCAAAACAAATTCCACCAATGAATAGAATAAAAGAGTGCTGTTTTTCTCTCTACTGAAAGAAGGGTAATATTCAATAGAACCACCCGGTGAAAAATGTTTTGATTATAATCGAAATGTTTTTCACTGATGGATTTTAATGTTTTTATTGATTTATCTTATATATGAATTGAGTAATAAATGAAAGCGATCAGAATACATCCAGAATTAGTTCATTCAATTTTACTTTCATATATATACAGCATGACATAAGCAATATTAAACTTAGGCAGAATTCGTTTTTAATTACGCATAAAACTACAAAATAATTTTCTTTTGTTTGAAAATTAATTTTAGTTTTCGTTTGCATGAAGAAAATATAGCATGTAACTGCTTTTTTGGACTAGATAGAGCATTCATTTTCAATTATTCATATTGTAATGTATGCGTCAATGACTTCTTAAGGGTTGATATTGGGAAATGATTTTTGAAAGTATTGTTATGAAAAAGTGACGTAGCATTAGACATTTCTCGAATAGTAAATTTCGAGAGAATGCCGTTATTATTCTACCACTAGGAGCGCATAAGCTAGAAAAACCTTCATTTTTTGTGGGGTTGAAAACTAATTCAACAAAACTTAACAACATAATACATTTATATTTTACATATGATATGCGAACCACGTTAAATTCAAAGATAAATAAACATCGATAAAAAATGCTACTCAAAAAACATAAGCTTACAGCTTCTTTCCTTTGTTCTGGTCGTAGCTTGCTAAGACAAATTAGATTTCAATTGAGAACACTTCCGAACTCTACAACCTTCAAGATGTAACTAGAATTCAATTAAAAGTATAAAAGATAATTTCTTTATTGTTGAATTTTTTGATTCTTTTGATTTTGAAATCTTTTAAAAACTCTGTTCAATTTTGCCAAAATATCAACGTCACTTGACACATATACATAAATGTTTCTAATCTTAGCGAAAAAAATGGATGATGTGGGCAGTGTGAATATACCATACATTCTCACTCTAGTTAAAGTAACTGTTTCTTATATCTGCTTTGTTTTCTTGTATCGATTCACTACGTAGTTCGACTTATCTGAAGCAATATATGAACGACAGAGACCATCTGTTCTTTTTTCTGTAGTAAGGATAAAAAGACAAGAGCATCATTCAAGTATGCGCTTGGTGTCTTTGTCAAATACAGAAGTTTATCTCGCGAAAAAACGTTATCGAGAACGTCAGCATTGATTCATGACTGAATGATTATATTGTATTTTTTCTGAAAGTGCAAATATTAAGAGCAAGAGACACTAACAAAAACATAGATTGACCAAGAAGAAAAAAGCATGCTACTACTTATTGTACTTCTATTGCTGTTACAATCGTTTTTTTCCGTTTATATACATACAGTGAATGACATCAATGTAAAGGTAGAATGTGTACACATACGAATGCTGACAAAAAACGCGAAATTGCATTTCTTTTTCTTCCTTTCTTTCTTTCTACTAGATTGTATCTGATCAAGAGCTTTTTCTCGTTATCTGTCTCTCTATTTTGTAACAAGTTGGTAAGTTACAATGAATAAGAATGAGTTAAAATCAAATCAATACTGTTCATTGTACTCCTGAAACGTTTTCTTTCCACGTTTCAACAAATAGTTTTCAAGGGCTTCCATTTTTTTATCTGACAAGAAGATTTTAAAAATTTCTCAAGATAGGCAGCGAGTGTAAGTGGGGTGTGGGACCTGGGTGTGTGGATGTGTGTGCTAGTTTGTGCATGTGTCCATGATGGTGGACAAACGCATCAAACACCCACGAGCACATAACTAAAGATAAGTAATACATTTTGACTACCTGAGCGTCTCTCGAAAAACTAGTTTTATACAAAAGCTTAAGATTTTATTGCATATTAAATGGAAAAAAAAGAGAATAAATTTTTCAACACCATAGTTCTTTTTAACATATAGTTATTCCATATTAATGACGTAATAAATTAAATCCAAAGACGAAATCTTGGTATTTGAGTATCAAATTGCCTATTTGGAAAACGCGATTTAATCATTAAACAATATAATTCAACTTTTTCTCGGGAATTTTTACATAAATATCGAGAAAAAAAAATTGTTTTAATTGTTCAAAAATAGCTATGTGCTCATCTAAATAACAAGTATTGCACTAAATATGTTCTTTTTTCTTGTATAAATATATTTGAATTACATACCGAGGTGTTGAGCCGTTGGTAAAGATTGTATCCATCGTTTTTGTGTAACCCAATGAAAATATCTTGATTTAAAACCTGGTTGAATTTTAACAAAGTTAAAGAAAAAGAGAATTAAATAAATTTAAATTATAAATAAGTTTTCAACTTAAAAAAATATGTATTTCTTTTTATTTACATAATTAGTAAATAACAACTTAATGATCAGTAAACTTTTTTGCATCTTTTTTTGCAAAATTATTTTAAAAAATCTTATCTACTAAATACTCTTAAATGAAATAAAAGTTATATCCTTTTTTTAGAGTTAGTCGATTCGGATTTTTGATTTTTTTTCTAATCGAGTCAAGTAATTCGAGAGAAAAATAAATCTTCTAAACATTAAATTTTATTCCTGACATATAAAATCACTATACTATTCATAAATTCATTTATCTTTTTCAAAGAAAAACAGCCAGTTGAAGTTGAAGTCAAGTTTTTGGGGCTTTTCCTGTTCAGTCTCACAACCAAAACTAATGGTTAAAAGTTAACGAGTGATCTCCCTCTCTATTAAGGAGAACGAAAAATAAAAATAGTTCCTTGCGATCTTGTGAAACATAATTGACGATCAAGCAGTACATCTGCTTTCCTCATCCTGCTTCTCACTGTGAGCAAGGTCAGACAGTATAGCTTGATAATAAGAAAATGAAAGAAAGAAATATTTAGAGCAGAGAAACAAACAAGATTGAGCGTTTCTCTGATAATTATAAATCTTTGAAGAAAAGTTTCTCCTTATTGGAAACATTTCAGGTAACATATTTTATATATTAGTATAAAATAGCTGATAAGGAAAAAGAAATTCAACATCTTAGTCCGTTATAGGATGGGTGCGGGTGTGTGGGTGTGGGTCTTCTCTTGATATGAATCCATAGCCACAGTAGCATACTCATACTCACACTCACACCCTTAGCTTTCGATCCTGATTCTGCAGTATCCCTAGCCCGGATTCGCTCTTTGACTTTTGTTGGGTCTCAATCCGGTTTTGTTAGACGCAGAACCTCATTCTCTATCGAATGGTACCATTTTTGATGCGAGTCATCGGGCAAAAAAATTGGGCTGAGTGTACCTGAGTGTGGGTGTACAGCTAGGGGTGAGTGTGAATGAACGTATGGGGCAACAACAGATCATTTGCGATACTTTTATTAACTCAGTTTAACTTTTGGGAGCATTGTCTTCTCATTCAGGACATGAAACAACCTCACCGACCCTCACCCTCAACTGTACATCCACACTCAGTTGTACATTCAACCAAAGTTTTTTGCCCGATGATCCCCATCAAAAATGGCACCATTCGATAGAGAACAAAAGTCTACATCTAACACAAGCTGTTTTAGATCCAACACAGGTCAGTGAGCGACTAAGGGCTAGAAATACTCGAATATGATGCTAGCTTTACGTACGTTTTATAAAGTTATAAACTATTTTTATTAAAATATGAATATTTGAATAATAACATTATATAAAGCTTCCGCACTACGCATAGAAAAATTATAAGTTGGCATCTATATTTGAAGATGGGCTATATGTAGTGGAAAGCTCTATATAGGAATTTTCTTAACATATTCATAAGTCAGTAACAATAGCTTATAATTTTATACATTATTTGGCTTCAATAAAACAATCAATAAAGATTTTACATTTAATTTGTAATAATAACAAGTCCTATTATTTGATTATAATCATTTTAAGATCATAGAATATTTGTTTTGTTTAACAGAGATTTTTCAAAGTTCGGTTTATACTCAATTTTTCTCATATAATGTGTAGTTATAGAAAATTTTTGCAATGAATGAATCTCACTTAATTGTCTATGGTAGGGTTCAGAATTCATTCTTACTTTCATAATAAAAAATTAAAGATAAATATAATCTTCTTTTGAAAAAAAAGATGGGTGTGGGTGAATGTGGAGGTGGACATGAGTATTGATATTCATTGCATCAACACCCTCTTCAAAGTATCACGTTCTAGACCAGTGTTTAAAGAGATTTTTGTTCACTTCTACCAACTCATTCGAAACTATTTGAAAAAGTAATCCTCGAGAGGGTGAGAATTTGGGCAGATGGTGAACAACTGATCCCTACAGAGCAATCAGGTTTCAGACCAGGAGGGCTTTTGGCTACTAGAGTATCATCGATTTATCAAGAATTAAAAAATAGTCTAGCAGCAAATATGCCCACTCTTGCTCTGCACGTAGACTATCATAAAGCGTGCGATATGGTATGGCATGAAGGAATGTTAGTAAAAACTCACGACCTTGGAATACCAATTACACTATTAAAATTGTTGGCATATTGGTTACATAACCAAGAAGTGTATATCGCTTTTGGTGAAAATATATCAGATAGCTATCAGATCGAGATCGGACTGCCTCAATGCAGTAGCCTAAGTCCATTTCTATTTATTGTATATCATTGTGACTTAGTTAACTGTCTTGGAACGCACTCTGGACATTTATTTGCTGATGATTTATGTGTACTTATACGAGCACCAATTACCAAAGCCCTGCTCCCAGCAATCAAATTTCTCGAAGAAGAAGGTACTAAAATAAGTAACGTAATAGTAGAATACGCAAAGAAATGTAAGCAACCCATTAACATACAAAAGACAGTTGGACAAATATTTTATGCGCAAATCGAACGACCGAACGTAAATGTTTATATAAAGGGAGTAAAGTTGGGCATAGTGAACTTGTTTAAATACTTGGGATTTACATAGGCAAATAAGATGTCCTTAAAATCTACTTTGAACCAATGCCTTGGGAAAGTTGAAAACGCACTAGTAAAATTGAAATGAATGAGAAGCACTCATAAAGTGTTGACACATGTCCTAAGACAACGCATTTTTACTTATGTCTTCCCCCATATTGCATGGATTTTCCCCTTTTATCCGTTCCCATCCAAAACTCAACAAGAAGCACTAAGTAGGAAATTCCGAGTCGCCCTCAGAATAGTTCACAGATATCCATATGTATCTGAACATGATCTATAAAGAGTGACACGTGAAGACCCCCTGCAAGTATATGTGCAGCGTTAGGAGCGATTCATAGATCAGACTTAGGAAGTTCACTCTTTCTGAATAACATATTTTTTTGGGATGACTTTAAAAAACACCACAAGGACTCACTGGGACATTTCTTCATACAAAAAAGGGTAAACAAGTTAATAGACAGACATGAAACACTCCTCAATAAATGGATAAGTTTCGCACAACCTTAACTACTCTGTAACCCTTAGGTCTACGCTCTATCCTTACACTACATAGTTAGCCACTATATTCGCAAGTCTCATTAGAAGAACCTCAGCTATGACAATACTAGCGTCACATGCATCTTATCCCATCCCATTCCGTATTAAAATTTCGTGTAAGCACTCCTGAGTGTTGCATAATAAACTTGCATAAAGCAGAAAAACGAGATTTCTGTTTCCTAAATCACTCCTAGCTTTTCATAAATCTTTATTATTGCCATGAATAGGAAATCAGAAATGTAAAGGTTAGCAATCAGCGCCGTCGAAAAAATAAATAAATTACTATTATTCGATTATCTAATACCAATTTTTATATGTTAAGAATATGAATCTAAAGCAAATGAATAATATGTGATCTGATGAATGAATGACGTATATCGTTCAATAGTGGCTTAAAAATATCTCGTCTTTTCCTTGATTATAGCGTCACTCAACTCCCAACATTCTTCAGCTAATTTTTGATTATAAGCCAATGGACTTGGTATAGCTTCTTTGCAATCAGCGTGAAATTTTCCTGGTTTAGCTTGATTAGACAATGAACAATATAAACTTGTTTGCGCACCTTGATATAATGATTTTCCAACTATTAACAATATTAATTGATAACTCAATGCAAATAATTTTGGCGCTCGTCGTGTTATATCTGTATAAATCACTCCAGGATGTAATGAATAGGCTTTTATACCTTGTTGACCATAACGTCGTTGTAATTCCCAAGTATGCCATATTTGAGCTAATTTCGATTGACCATATGCTAGTCTCGAATTATAAGATGAACTAGAAAATTTATAATTAATATCATTATCTACAAAACAGTGTGCCATACTGTTAACATTAACAATACGTGCTGTTGATCGAATTAGTAATGGTAAAAGAAGTTGGGTTAAATGGAAATGACCAATGTGATTTGTACCGAATACGATTTCTAATCCATCCGATGTCAATGAATGTAGTGGATGTGTAATGCCAGCATTATTCAATAGAATATTGACATGTTGTTCATGTTCAAGAATTTTATCAGCGAAGTCTTTCACTGTCGAAAGCTTGGATAAATCCAAATTATAACCAATTATTTTACTACTACCGATGACACCTGCTTCACGTTCCAATTCTTGAGCTACTTGTTCAGCTCTACTTTGACCGCGTATACCAACAATAACTTTTGCGCCTAACTTAGCGAATTCAACTGCTGACACGCGTCCAATGCCTGATGCTGCTCCTGTAACTATAATTGTTTGTCCGGTTAAATGTGTATTATCAGGTGGAATGTATGAACCACCACGTGCTATTTTTCTACATATGAATATAGTGATCATCGAATGAAGAAATAAAGAAACCAATGAAAATGTTTGAATAAAACAAGTGGTGACTATTGAAACGAAAATATTTGCAATTAAAAAAATAAACGCTTGTACCGCAGGTTGGTATAATAGTGGTATTACGTGCATGATCTAATAAATCAATCTAAAATCAACATATTAATTTAAAAATAGCTTCGTGGTGAAAAACTAATCTAATTTTACAAAAAAATGTATGCTATGTTTAGTATACTTGTGTATTATCTATTTTATTTTGGACTACCAAGTCAACATATTCTGCAATGACAACGAAAAGAAGCTTTTGAAAAGAAAATAGTAAAGATTATGTTCTTATGCTCTTTACAGAAAAAAAAATACGAAAAAGAGATTTTTTTGTCCTGTATCATATAGCTCGGACATGCGATGTGTCTCAAACTACTATGCTATATGTTGAAAACCCAGGAAAATGAAAATAACGCGAACAATAAGATACAAAGAGGCGGATTTCTCTAGACTGAATAATCAGTTCGATTCGGGCCTCTAATCAACATATGACGGAGAATGCAATGGCTTTGGTTGTTCTTTGTAATCGGATTCAATGTTTGTATAACAGCTACAATCGTTTCAAGTCGAGTGAACAAACGAACTTGATTTTCTCTTCATTGAAGTTCGAAGCTACAGACACGAAGGTTGCGACCAGTGTGGAGCAGAGAGCCAGGAGAGCTGAGTCTCAGAATTGCAAAACATTTTCTCTTTTTCACAGCGACATTGAGTATGAGATGCCGGTATTTACCCACATTCACCGTTTCTAGGTCGAGGTATCCAAATCTTTAATCAGTGTCTTAAAATTTCTAGTCTCAATATTTTTACTAAAAAAAATCGATTTTAACAAAAAAATGACTTTTTAAAAACATGTTTTTAGTAGAAAAATTAAAATCAAAATGTTAAGAAACTGATTCAAGCTTCGGATTCATCGTCCACAAGAACCTTTGGTCAAACTCTTTTCAAAAAAGTGTTTTTTGCTCCAATAGCTGTTTTTTGACGAACTAGTCGAGTTAACGCTTGTCGTTGTAGTAACAATGATGCAAGAGCTTTTATAAACCCGATTAATACTAGCAGCGAAAGAATTAGCTAAAAGCCATACGGCATTATAGCGTAGAAAAACTTGATTTTTCATAAAAGTCTGCAGGGAATTCAATTATCAATAAAAGTTGTTATATAAATACAAAATAGGGTTCATACCGATAGACCTATGATATTGGATATGTGTATTACCGATCACCAGAGATAGAGGTTCACCGTTATATTGGTGATCAGTAATACTGTTAAACCAGTAGTTCTTGGTGCCCAGTCGAGATTGGGACTGGTGCATCACGGGCCTTCTTGCTGTCGATTTTGTTTTCCTTGTCATTCCACACTCTTCTTCTCGCCTTGTGCCTCAAGATAAGATGCTCCGATAAAGAAGAAAAAAAGCAGCAACATCGCACATAAATAGTCACATTTTTTTCTTTTATCATTATTACATTTTCATTCATATATGGACACAGAGACGCATCATGGATATAAGAGTGAGTGCAACTGCGGGGTGGGAGTGGAGTGAAGGTGGATACAAACTAGATAGACACACCCACATTCACCCACAACCACACCCGAATAAACCGAAAAGAGTGTAAACATAGAAGTTGAGCTCTGATGACAACCAATGTCACATATGATTATTATTATTTTATTTTAATATTTTATAAAGAAGACTCATAACTTGGCAATTAGCATTCATCAAAAGTCTAATAAATAAATAAAAATTCTTTACCAAATCAACCGACACTTTGACTAACATTTCTATTTCTGGTCTTGGCTAAATATTTCACATGCATTTACTTAGTGATTAATATATTTTGAAAAGAAAATTCATATAGAATCAATTGAAAAATTGCTCAAGAAAAAAGAGTTAGGATTTAAAATTTTCGTAAATCTTAACCAATGAATAATTCTTTTTATTCATACCTATTCGATATGTTTATCAGCACGATTTGTGATATTATCTATTAAACTGATTGAAATATAACACTTTCGATATGATTGCCCAGAAGGAAAAATATTGCACGATATTGATAAAATATGAGTAAAGAATTATGTTTGTATGTTAACAAACGGGAAAACAAACATTGACACAGCGGTCGATTGAATTTTGGTTAAGAAAGTTTAAAATCGATGTCGATTTCAGTATTTTCTCTTTAAAATATGAAATATAGAGTTTTATAGAATATATCTCAAGTTTTCATTCCTTCTTCTATTTCTCACTCATATTTCAAATATAGGAATGCTATTCTAGTATTACTTTAAAAAATGAAGATAAAAGTATTAAAGGAATAAAGTCAGTTTCTACGTTTTTTAGCAATAAAGTTATTCGAAGTGTTTTAGGATTATAGAACTTATGTTGAGAAAGATTTTTTCATTACAAAAATGTTTTCAGATTGAAAGCAAGTTAGTTAAGAAGTACTATGAACTAATGTTTTCGTTTTCATGATATTTTGCAGATTTTCATAATAAAAATAACAATTAAATAAAGTTAATATCATATTCTGCATAAGCATGAAAAATAGAGACGATATATATGGGCGTGGCCAGTCAGCATGTTTTATCCTTACAATAGGACTGTATCAAAAAAAGTAGGAATGGGGTAGCATGCTGACTGGCCACGCCCGTATATGTTTTCCATCGGAAAATTGACTCATACTCTGTCTTAGATCCGTGTGATGAAAAAATGAATTTTTCAAACAGCTATTTTACCAATGATATATGAGCTCTCGTGTTGTAAATTGATAGTAGAACGCGAAAAAGAGGATTTCTAAATGACGAAAATAAGATTTTCGTGGAAATAGTGTCTACGACCTTTTAGGAGAAGTACGCATGAATTTTTCGATGGAAAAAAGTGTCTCGAATAGATTTCAAACATATACATATCGTCTCCGTTTTTCATGCTTATTGAGAATATGATATTAATTTTGATCCATTTGTTACTTTTATCAATAAAACCTACTCAATATCATGAAAACAAAAACACTAATTCATAGTACTTCTTAACTAACTTTTTTCAATCTAACAACATCATTTTAATAATAAAAATTTTCCTCAACATAATTTCTATAATTCTACAATAGTTTCAATCATATTATTGCTAAAAAAATGGAACAAATCCTTTATTCCTTTATTGTATCTTTATCGTGTATTTTAAGTGATAGTAAAGATAAAAGGTGAGCCTAACTCGAATAATTAATTCATCTTGTTATATATCTGTTATAAAGTTCATCTTATGGTTGCTTTTTTTGCTTTTGTTTTCTATAAATTTCCTTTTTGAAACTACAACGTCTTTCTAGAAAATAACATCGAAAAATCCGAATTTAAAATTTTTCTCATCTAATGACAGTTTCTACCATAGAAGAAGTTGCTTCGAAATGTGTTTTTAAGTTGAAATATTTTCTTGATTTCAGCTTAAAACTTATTATTAAGTTCGACTAAAGAACTTTATTTCTCTAAAATTCTGTTTCTCATTGTTCAATAATCTCAGTTTCTCTCCATTATTTCTTTTTCTTAATCTTTAATACTTGAAATGGGTTCGAATTGCTTCAAAAATTTTCTAAAGTTTGTTAGATTGCATAGGATTTCATAATGTTTGACAAGCTCCAAAAATATTGATAAATTTCATGTCGTTTCTAAAGTTTACTTCATTTTTTTTCAAATAGTCTCATTTTCAAGGTTATTTTTACAGACTTGTAGGTTTATGTGCATTGATCTGATCTTCACGCCTTTTTTTCCTCATTTATGATATCATATGAATCTATCACTTTATTGCAAAACGAATATTTAAATATAATACATGTTAATATGTGATATTTAGCGTCTTTCACTGAGAAACAATCGACTACTTTTAGTTCTGCCGCTAATGATGTGAGTCTGATTGAAAAAGAATGCTGTTGTAACATCATCTATGTCGAATATTTTTGGCATCCATGTGTTGCACGCCAAGAGAATGATTGCCAAGCCAAATATATTTATTACTACACCCGTTTGAATCTAGAAATGTAAAGTTCAGTTTGTTGTATTGAACGGTAGCTATATCCGACTCACCATATCAATCACTCGAATAGCACCACTGGCAAAAACGATGGCATTTGGAGGTGTAGCTACATAGAACAAAACTTCAAAACTATTTTCAGAACATCTCATATGGATACTTACCTATTGGCAACATAAAAGCGAGAGAGACGGCCAACGTGCATGGAAGTATAAGAAAAGTAGGATGAATACCAGAGGAAAATGCCTACAATTGAATTTATGTCCCATAAATACAATCGTTTTATTATGAAGTTACTCCATCTGCTTCTCAAAATGAAACATATTTTGGCATTTGCAATAATCTGTCTCTCATTGATAGTTTTTTATGGAAAAAAGTACTTACTAGAAAAACTTCTTAGGTGTTCATGCTACTTTTTTTGTTGTTCGCAGTTCTATTCACCTGATGGATTGACAAAAAAAACAATACAATTTCGTCAGTAGTTCAACTATTTAGTTTTTCGTTCCCTGAGTTATCGAATGCTTACTAAATTTTTCAATGCGAAGTCATTATTCTATTTCAAAATTACCTTCAAATTCGACACTCGAACTTCGATTTGAAACTAAATAAATTGAGCTTTTAATGAGAATAGATTATGGTGAAAGCTGTAAGTTAAAAGTCATACTTGGACATCATCCTGAGATGGCTAATTGGCTTTGTATTAAAAAATAAAGTAGCAAGTCGATATCTCGAAAACCAATGCGTAGTTAATCGAGCCATTATAGAATTTTTTATTATCCATTTCGATTCATCAATTGAATCTAATCTCAGCCGAAAAGGGATTAGCCATCTCGGAACGTTCCTCGTCTCGTTGATCACAATTTCAACAAATTATTTAGTAAAAATAAGTCACTAGTAGCCTTACCACTGAATTGAGCACCGGGAAAAAGATTGTTGCCGTACTCAAATTTGATGTCACTTCCGTGAAGAGACCACTAATAACAATTATGATTATGATGACTACAGGCCGCGGCGCATTAGACACAAAGCTAAAGGCTTTCGCCACGCTATCAGATAAGTTTAATTTCTTTAAATACAAATACCATAGCATATGACTACGTTATACTTTGTTCGTCACGTCAACATACTTGGAAAGCTGCCGCTACAGAAAGTCCAGCACCGAGTAAGAGCATTGCACCCCATGATACATTTTTTACCAGATTAGTCCATTGGACAATTGGCTCATATTTCCAGCTTTGTTGCCCTCACAAAAAGAAAGACATGCCTCATTGTACATGCGGTTGTGTCATATAATTGGAAAGTGTCTTACTATTGAATGGATTACTGTTAGGTAAAATCAACGGAAGTACTCCGCAGAAAATAGCTACAGTGCCATCAGTGATGTACCTAGAAAAATCATTGTCTCTTTATCAACAATTTTCTTTGCGAAAAGAAATTGACGAATACTCGTGTTGAAATATGACACTCCACCCTGGTGTATCAGAAAATTCTCTTGTTATCCAAAGAAGAATTAATAGAATGAACACAATACCAACGGTAACCTCATTCCATCTATAAAATAGAGTAAAAAATTTATGAGAAATTTTTTATCGAATAATTCACTTTGGCTTTCCAAGGTCTTTATATTGTTGCAATAGCATCGCTTTCAAATTGGCTTGAATTTCACGTGTTTCAGCGTCTGTTCGACACTGGAAAAATCTGTGAGTAAACGAATCAGTATTGTTTCTCGAGAAAAATTTTCATTATCACGAGCTATCAATACGAACTGTTTTCTATTGTAATACACTTGTAGCCATAGCCAACAGAAGACAAGCATTAGTAACCCAACCGGCAAAGCAAAAAGCAGAAAATTGACGAAGTTTATGCGAAAATCAGTACCATCGTATTCTCTGTGTTTCATGCAAAACTATTTTGTGAAACACGATCTAAAAGGAGTGTTGAAGTGTTTAGGGGTAGAAATTTGGACCCACTCCCCCCCCCCCCCCCCACAGACCGTGACAGAGAAAATCCATACCCATCACAGACCGTGACAGAGAATTCGGGTACCCATCACAGACCGTGATAGAGAACCCGGGTACCCATCACAGACCGTGACAGAGAATTCGGGTACCCATCACAGACCGTGACAGAGAATTCTGCTACCCATCACAGACCGTGACAGAGAACCCGGGTACTCATCACAGACCGTGACAGAGAATCGGGGTACCCATCACAGACCGTGACAGAGAACCCGGGTACCCATCACAGACCGTGACAGAGAACCCGGGTACCCATCACAGACTGTGACAGAGAATCGGGGTACCCATCACAGACCGTGACAGAGAATCCGGGTACCCATCACAGACCGTGACAGAGAATCCGGGTACCCATCACAGACCGTGACAGAGAATCGGGGTACCCACCACAGACCAT
>CAJNSZ010001815.1:0-17546 GCA_905329745.1 Rotaria sp. Silwood2
AAAATCTGACATCAGATCTTGATAGATCTTGTCAGATCTTGCACATACAAGATTTTTTATATGATCTTATAACAGAATCCGGCAAGATCGTATAAGTTGATTTTTTGTAAGATTTGATCAGATTCTGTTTGAAAGATGTCAGCAAAAAACTTGCAAGAATCATATCGTACGAAACTTATAAGGACAGGTATTATGACACAGATTTGGTCAGACACGATCATATAAGCTCTGTTATCAAGAAAATAGTTATCATTCAGAGAATATGAGTCATAGATGATCATACAAGATCGCATACGAATCTTCGTCTGAACTCGCACGTCTATTGATTTTGCTTAAACTACTCGAGAAGTTAGAATTCCTAAGAGTATTTGTTTTTTTTTCTACAGCAGCGCGGATTTAATCTACCATACAACGACATGTATATGTCATGGGCAAAATTAAAATTCAGTCAAATTTTAAATTTGCCTGAACTCTTCGGGCAAATTTTAAATTTGCCTTGTCAAAAAGTCAGGCAAATTTCAAATTTCACCGAATTTTAATTTTGCCTATAGCATATATATATATAAACAAGAGAAAAAGTCAAAATTTAAGTGTTGAATGGCTATAACAAGAATTACATAAGTTAAAAATTCTTTTGTTTCTTGTCTCTTTAAATATTAAGAGTTGTGATTAGTAGCAGTATACAACTCATCAAAACCTATTCGATCTAGAGTATAAGGCAATGAACGAAAGTTGTTCTGTAGGCTTCTCTAACGTGTTATGAGCCTTTACATTCTTTTTAAAGACTCGATCTGAAAGGTATATTTTTTGCAACAGACCAATTATTTTTACCAAGTGTGAAGAATAATTCTATCTGGAAACATCCATTAGAATAGTTTATCCAGTAGAAATATTGAAAAAGTATCATAGTAGTTAATCTACTCTTTATTATTATAATAACACTGTTTATAAAGCTAAAGTAAATAACTCAGGATTACATTTGATTCTTATAACATCAGTGAAGTCTTAAATGATTCATCCATCTGTCGATCACTTCAGTCTATCAGCGCGCATAGCCATTATCGATAAAAACAATCCATCTCAATTTGCAATAAGTATAATACATTTCGAGTACACACTCCTACAAACTTGAAGAAGAACTCATGTTCATACAAAAACAACAATAGTAACCACTAGCTTTTGATTCGCTTTTCCCTTTCCTTCTTTTGGTCGCGCACCTGATTTGCCAGCTACTATAATGAGTGAGATGGCGGACTATATAACCTCCTCTGATGCTGTACATTTGTAAAGAATACACTGGTAAACTCTACAACTTCCTAAACATGGCTAAGTTTTTAGTATCAGCATCGGCGAAATCTATATCTTCCTACACATAGTTCAATTTTTTCAAACTACAGGCGAATCCTACATCTTTAACAACAATTTAAATTAATATAATAAGCATTAGCGAACACTAGATCTTTCCAAACCCATTTAACTTTTCAGTGAACATACACGCGCCCAACACGACTTTGTACACTTAGCCGAATTTCAACTAAAGCTGAATATTACTTCAAATGAATATATAGCATTGACGATTCATCTCTATCCTCGATCTTCTTAAAATTTCAATCATCAAATAACTGTCGCTTACTTTGCCTCAACATCAATCTAGCACGAGACAAACAAAGAGCGGGCGACATATCAATGAGGGTTTATATGAACAATGAGACCCCCATAATGGTCCATATATATAGGAAAAGTGGAATTCACCATCGGATATATATATAGTACGAAAAGCATTCACAAGCGTAAACATGCGGAAACAGGTACCCACCAGGGTATATATCCATGCAGAGCGTGAGGTGACCTCGAGGGTATATATATTGAGAGTGAGGTACCCACAAGCGTGTACATGGAGACAGCTTGATGTACCCCCGAGGGTTTATATGTAGGGAGAGTGAGGTACCCTGAGCGTATATATACATATATATATAGAGAGAAGGTGAAGTACCCACGAGAGTACATATAGAGAGAGTTTTAGGTACCCACGAAGATATATATATAGAGAGGGAGGTACCCACAAGGGTACATATATAGAGAGAGTGAAGTATCCACGAGGGTACATATAGAGAGAGTTTTAGGTACCCCTTAGGGTATATATAGAGAGAGAGTGAGGTACCCACGAGGGTATATATATATATAGAGAGAGAGAGAGAAGGTGAAGTACCCACGAGGGTACATATATAGAAAGAGTGAGGTACCCGTGAGGATACATATATAGAGAGAGTAAGGTACCCATGAGGGTATATATGTAGAGAGAGTTTGAGGTACCCCTGAGGATATATATAAAGAGAGAGTGAGGTACCCACGAGGGTACATATATAGAAAGAGTGAGGTATCCGTGACGGTACATATAAAGAGAGAGTAAGGTATCCACGAGAGTACATATATAGAAAGAGTGAGGTACCCGTGAGGGTACATATATAGAGAGAGTAAGGTACCCACGACGGTATATATGTAGAGAGAGTTTGAGGTTACCACGAGGGTATATACAGTGGCTACCAAAATTATCCAACAAGCAGGTAAATTTTTTTTGTTTTATGTATATCTTAAAAACTGGATAAACTAGAACAGTCTGGTTTTCGGCATATTATAGTCTGTAGTGTCTAGTATGCTCATAGAAAATTTCAGGTCAATCCATCGATCTTTTAATATTTTCTTGACAACGTAATTGAATCATGCCATTTTTGCTTCTTCCAAAATTATCCAACAAGCTGTTTTTACGATCCAGTGTTTGCCTATTTCAACATGTAACTTTCTTCATGGCATACCATTCGAAAGAGTAAATTGTGCTCTACAAGATGGAAACCTTTAACTCTAGCTTTCCTTCAGCTATAGGCCCGAAATGAGTGTTTTCTGGGNGGAACCATCTATATTGATTAGAAGAAAATCACGGAATAATCGCGATTTTTTTGAAGAAATCGGGAAAAAAATCCCCAGAAATCCCACAATGTGACGATTTTATCGCGATATAATCTCACAATTAATCTGCATGATAAATCGTCGATTTTCGCGCGGTTTTTATCATATGGGCGGGATCCCGGCATTTTTCGTGGGATTACCGGGATCCCGCGGGATCCCGATATTTTTTGAGCGGGATCCCGACGGGAAATTGCCGGGATGAAAGACATGGGGAAACATCGAATCTTTTCGACAATTCAACTTCAAACACTAGTTTACATGTGACCAATAAAACATTAGTGGAAAACAAAGCACATAATGAATACTCACACAAGTAGAATAAAAGCCACTTCGATTAATCAGTATTTTTCGTCATTATTACAAACTCATCTCGGTGTCAATTTCAGACTCATTTGGCCACATTCAAATTTTGTTAAGTTTCACAAAGATTCGAAACATTCAACCAATAAATTTCGACATATAATCGATATGATCGATATTTTCATCAGTCCAGACAAATCGATGAGATACTATTTCTTGTCGTATCCAATGATTACAACCAATCAAAAATATAATGTAGTTATGAAACGTCTCAAATTGATTGTATCTTTATATTTGATGAAATCAAACCAAAACAAACATAGTGGATAACAAAACTGGAAAAAAATCGAGGGTATATTTAATTGTATCGATTCGATTTATGAGATGCTTTGGTAGGATACTCAGCAGTATTATTTCGATTTACGTCATTAATCCAGAGTCGATTCTTATTGATCTATGATTCTTATGCATACGGTTGCTAAAAGAAATACTTATTGAAATGTTGCTCGAAGCTTCATTCAAATTTTACAAAGAGGATGTTTGAGATATAGCTAGGGTGTGGGTGTGAAGTTGAAAGGAAGATTCAACTCACAGCCAAATCCTAGTCATTGTCGACAAAACTTTTCCTAGACCCGAAATGATATAGATAATTAAGTATTAGTAGAAACGAAAAAAAAAAGAACAATGTGAACATCAAGAAGACAAATCAAATCGAAGATAAAAGTTCATCTAGTATTAATGTAGCATGAAATGACCAACATATCTTATCGAAGTTTTATTGTTATGATATTAGTTGAAAAATAATCAAATTTTACAGCAGGTGTTGATATCCTGATCCATGCTGTTGTTAAACGATTTTTTTCGAAGCGAAAATCAATAGAGGCTTACGTGCTGATTTAAACTGAATTGAATGTATTTTATGTGATGAAAATTTTCTATTAATTTCTGAAGAAGGGTGTAGATGTTATGAACAAAGAAAGAAAAACAATATCCACACTCACACCCACCCCAGAAAAGCGATCATTTATAATCAGTGTGATGTATTCTTGTATTTTGCTTTTCATGCACGTTCAGTTGTCAGAAAGCAGAGAATACACTGTTTTTCTTTGAATATAGTTCAGTCTTGTTGAAAATATTGTTTAAATATGATGCTTTAGATTAGCTTAAATAGTCACTGTTTTTTTTCTCTCCCGACAGCACAAGAGGTTCTGACATTCCTTAAGTTTTTTGTCTACGAACGCAATGAGATCTGAAAAAAAAAACGAATATCAAGACAGTTGTTTACTACAAAGATACTTTTATTTAAAAACGTTCCGAAAGTAAGGAAAATTTTGATGAATTTCGATTCGATTCTTTCCACAGTATAATATTGAATGATGTTTTCCCCCGAATAACTAACTTCAACAAAAGTTTGTGTCAAATATGAAACTTTGTCATATGAAGCTATTTGTCTTTTATGTCATAAAATGTTAATGAAGCATTTTAGTCTTATGCTATTTAACTTATTAATGTAAATTAAAACCAACTTATAATCGTTGATTTAAAGAAGAAATGTTTGCATTATACTTAACCAAAAAAAAATACATTTTCTGTTCTCAGGAACAAGTGAAGTTTGGTTATGATTGATAAAATTTCAAAGATTTTTCTTTGATGGTTTTATTAAATAGGGAAATTTGAGAATACGAAGCTCAAGTATCATTCGAAGCTATGTTTCGTCTGCGAAGTCGAATAATTTTTTTTATGTGTTCTAATACGTAAGATGAATAATCAAAGCTGCATGAAGAAAAGAGAAAGAGAAAAGGCGAATATTACTTCGTTAGCAACCAATTTTGTCTTTAAAAGCTGATCGATAGGTGAAAAACATAAAACTTATTTGAGATACATGCTAGAAAAATGAAAGGCTCAAGTTACTTTGCACTTGTTTGTTATAGAAAGAATTAATCACTCGTATAAATATCATTTACACGGACATTTTTCAGTCTCATAGTAAAGTCTGTTGTTGAAAACGATGGCCAGGAGTGTGGAATATGATGGATTACATGATTTAACACAATTAGCAGTTATTGCGGTTTGTTACAATCCTGTCAAATATAAAACTCGGTATAATCTATATCGAAACTTTGAAAAACACATGCTTCAATCAGGTGTCTTACTATTTACTGTGGAATGCTTGTTTGAATCAGCACCACATTTCGGTTTACCAAAGCAAATATTTGAAGTTACTCAAGCTGACAATCCTCGACATTTACAATTGATCGCACCGTCCATTTTATGGATGAAGGAAAATTTAATCAATATTGCCGTTGATCATTTACCTGAACATATTCAGTACGTTGCCTGGATCGATAGTGATATTGAATTTGATGTACGTAGTTAATAACTCAAGTATAGTTTGTGCAAATTAGCAATTGTAGACTTTTAAAACAAATAAAAAGCAGCCTCTTGTCAGTAGCCTTACTCAAAACCAGATCTGATTGTAGAGAATTTCAGTATTAAATTGCATTGGGAATATATGAGCGCCAATTAATATCAGAAAGTAACTTTAAATAAAGAGAGTTTATGGTATTCTTAATGACTTATAAACATAATCTGTAGACAGAGAAAAATTTAAAAAAACTTTTAATAGCCTATGCAGGAAATATTGATATTGAACTGTCGAGTCGTTGATTATTAAGGATATGAGCTTATAGTTTTTTTTGGAGTTGTTCTACCAACTGTTAGCAGTATAGTTCGGAGGTAGTACCGAAATGTATGGAAGTCGTGCTATGTGAATACGGAACGCAGTTCATAGAACATTAACTATTTCTTTCAGGATGACTGATTATCATTTTCTTGTCGTAGTAAATTCGATTTCAGGACCAGGCGAACTAAATTTTTATTATGAAGCGAACTCGACAATACTCGAATCTATCCAAGATGCTTGAGACCATTTGAATAAATAAGTTGAAGTCTTGCATTAATATAATACAGAGTGATCGGATTCATTGTTCACAAAAGGATATTCTTCTGAAAATCACTTACATGTCTTGCTTAATTAATTTTTTGATGCACAAATTTTTCTCTAAATTTTGTGAAAGAATCTAGATTCTTAATTTATAATTTTTGCATTTATAACAAAATTTATAGCGTCTCGATTGGGCACAATTACTAATTGAAGAACTGCAGCATTATCCAATTGTACAACTCTTTCGATTGGCTCTATTTCTTGGTCCCAATGGAAAGAGTGAAATTTTACGTCGGGATTATTCATTTGCTTATTCAATAAAACACAACAAGCCGATTGATCCTCAACGTTACAAAGAATGGTATCCTCATCCAGGATATGCCTGGGCAATGCGTCGTGATGCATTCGAGTACATGGGTGGATTGTGCGAATTTTCTATTCTTGGTTCGGGTGACTTGCACTTTGCTTTTGCACTATTGAATCGTATCGAAGAAACTTTTCCGACGAGATTAAACGAGAATTATCAACGTTTAGCTTTGAACTGGGGTGAACGTGTAGCAGAGATAGCCCAAGGAGGTCATAATGTTGGCTATTTACCCGTCAACATTTGGCACTTTTGGCATGGAAGTAGAAGCAATAGAGGTTATATCGAAAGATGGTAACTCAATTTCGAAATTTTGAATAGAAATTATCTAATGCCATACTGTAATCATCAACATGTGAAAGACTTATCAGCAAAGACAACAACCTAAATACTTATACTATAGATAATTGAGTTATGTCAATCTGGAGAAGTCGAAAAAATGATGACATATTACAACTGTCTACTGCATAATACGCTGCATGATATGAGACATGGTCAAATTTTGACCAAATTCTCGAATTCAACACAATATTCGAGTATTTTTAAGAATGATTTCTCATTTTTAAATTATTGTTTCTAGCAAAGTTCAGACTTCAAACTTTCAAAGATTATTATATTCCTGTTTCAAATATTTGTAATTGTCTATGAGAAATCAGAACACAGAACAGTAGTTGTTCTTGAAGCTTTTAACTGTTCTCTTATCTTTCGATTCTACTCTGTTCTAGGGACATTCTCAAACGGCATCAGTTTGCACCATCAAAAGATCTTGAGAAAAATAGTCGAACAGGAATCATTTCTCTGGCAAATAAGCGTCACATCAACAAATTTCAAATGTCAACTCGTATGATAGCTTTAGAAAGAGATATAGTTGCTTATTTTCTATCACGAAGAGAGGATTTCAAACCAAATGTTACGAATCGAGTTCAGCCAATCATGCGCTTTCCGGTGATCATTACAAGTAAACATGAACCAGTTGGCTCTCAAAGTCATTTTAGGAAGCACAGACCGACACCACCGTCGTTCTCATCTACATATAGTCGGCCACCATACATCTGGACATCAAATCCGGTTAGTTCTCATGTTGATGATCATCATCAGCATTGGGTAGATTGTACGTGTTCAGAATGGAATGATTGCCAACACAGAGAAGATTGTCCATGTTCTGTATATTATATCAATCATCAAGATTATCACGATTATCACGATGACACAGAACATGAAGAACATCATCATCACGATGATCATGAGCACGGAGAACATGAAGAACATCATCATCCCGGTGAGCATGAGCACGGAGAACATGAAGGATATCTTACTCATAGTCATCATGAACATGAAGGACATCATAATTACAGTCATCATGAGCATGGAGAACATGAATCTGATTATGCAGATGGCGTAGTGTATATTTCGCCACAAACCAGTCAATTTGGTCAAGATTATACACCAGCAGTAGAGTATATTTCATCGGACACTAATGAATTCGGTCAAGTGCATACACCAGAGGTAGTGTATGCTTCACCAGAAGCATATGAATTTGATCAAGAATATACATCGGGCATAAACAACTCACATTATTACGAAGGCAGTGAGGTTCAAGGAGATACGACATATTTTGCAAGCCCGGGAAGCTTTTATTGACATGAAAAATTCAGAAATATTATTTATACAAAAATGAGCAATTAATAAAATGAATATCCTATGTCTTATTTTTTTTTTCATAAGAAATAAAATCAATAGTTACCCAGGTCAAAAAATCTGACGTCAGATCGTCACAGATCTTATCAGATCTTGCACATACAAGATTGTTTATATGATCTTATTACAGGATCCGACAAGATCGTATAAGTTGACTTTTTGTAAGATTTGATCAGATTCTGATTGAAAGATGCCAGCAGAAATCTTGCAAGAATCATATCGTACGAAACGTATAAGGACAGGTATTATGACACGGACCTGGTCAGACACGACCATATAAGTTCTGTCATCAAGAAAATAGTTATCATTCAGAGAATATGAATCATAGATGATCATACAAGATCGCATATGAATCTTCGTCTGAACTCGCATGTCTATTGATTTTGCTTAAACTACTCGAGAAGTTAGAATTCCTAAGAGTATTTGTTTTTTTTTCCACAGCAGCGTGTATTTAATCTACCATACAACGACATGTATATGTCATGGGCAAAATAAAATTCAGTCAAATTTGAAATTTGCCTGAACTCTTCGGGCAAATTTCAAATTTGCCTTGTCAAAAAGTCAGGCAAATTTCAAACTTGACCGAATTTTAATTTTGCCTATAACATATACACACAAAGAAGAGAAAAAGTCAAAGTTGAAGTGTTGCATAGCTATAACAAGAAATACATAAGTTAAAAATTCTTTTGTTTCTTGTCTCTTTAAATAGTAAGAGTTGTGATTAGCAGCAGCATACAACTTGTCAAAACCTATTCGATCTAGAGTATAAGGCAATGAACGAAAGTTGTTCTGTACACTTTTCTAACGTGTTATGAGCCTTTACACTCTTTCTAAAGACTTGACCAGAAAGGTATATCTTTTGCAACAGACCAATTGCTTTTACCAAGTGTGAAGAATAACTCTATCTGGAAACATCCATTAGAATAGTTTATCCAGTCGAAATAGTGAAAAAGTATCATAGTAGTTAATCTAATCTTTATTATTATAATAACAGCGTTTATAAAGCTAAAGTAAGTAACTCAGGATTACATTTGATTCTTATAACATCAGTGAAGTCTTAAATGATTGATCCATCTGTCGATCACTTCAGTGTATCAGCTCGCATAGCCACTATCGATAAAGACAATCCATCTCAATTTGCAATAAGTATAATACATTTCGAGTACACACTCCTACAAACTTGAAGAAGAATACATGTTCACACAAAAACAATAATAGTAATCACTAGCTTTTGATTCGCTTTTCCCTTTCCTTCTTTTGGTCGAGTACCTGATTTGGCAGCTACTATAATGAGTGAGATCACGGACTATATGACCTCCTCTGATGCTCTACATTTCTAAAGAATACACTGGTAAACTCTACAACTTCCTAAACATGCCCAAATTTTTAGTACCAGCACCGGCGAAATCAATATCTTCCTACACATAGTTCAATTTTTTGAAACTACAGGCGAATCCTACATCTCTAGCAACAATTTAAATTAATATAACAAGCATTAGCGAACACTAGATCTTTCCAAACCCATTTAACTTTTCAATGAACATACTCGTGCCCAACACGACTTTGTACACTTAGCCGAATTTCAACTGAAGCTGAATATTACTTCATATGAATATATAGCATTGACGATTCATCTCTATCTTCGATCTTCATAAAATTTCAATCATCACATAACTCTCGGTAACTTTGCCTCAACATCAATTTAGCACGAGAGAAACACAGAGCGGGCGACATATCAACGAGGGTTTATATAGACAATGAGACCCCCATAATGGTCCATATATATAGGAAAAGTGGAATCCACGACCGTATATATATGGGGTTGGCCAGTCTGGCCGGGTATCCCAATTCTTTTTATTATCAAAGGGCATCTATAATAAATCAGATAATAGTGATTTTTTTACCAGTTATAATACTTGTGTAGTGTTAACGATTTACCGAGTATAGGAGGTCTATGACATGTTCGATACCAGAATAATCAAGTGTCTTCACGAAATATGTTCATTAATCTCAACAGATTTTCTGAAAATATTTGATTGTTTGGATTTCGAACATGTTATAGACCTCTTGTGCTTGGTAGATTGTTAGCACTACACAAGTATTATAACTGGTAAAAAAATCACTATTATCTGATATATTATAGATGCACTTTGATAATAAAAAGAATTGGGGTACCCGGTCAGACTGGCCAACCCCATATATAGTACGAAAAGCGTTCATAAGCGTAAACATGCAGAAACAGGTACCCACCAGGGTATATATCTATGCAGAGCGTGAGGTAACCTCGAGGGTATATATATTGAGAGTGAGGTACCCACAAGCGTGCACATGGATACAGTTTGAGGTACCCCCGAGGGTTTATATGTAGGGAGAGTGATGTACCGCTGAGGGTATATATATATAGAAGGTGAAGTACCGACGAGGGTACATATAGAGACAGTTTGAGGTACCCCTGAGGATATATATATAAAGAGAGAGAGAGTGAGGTACTCCTGAGGATATATATATAAAGAGAGAGAGAGAGTGAGGTACTCCTGAGGGTATATATATATATAGAGAGAGAGGGTGAAGTACCCAGGAGAGCACACATAGAGAGAGTTTTAGGTACCCCCGAGGTACATATATAGACAGAGTGAAGTTCCACGAGGGTACATATAGAGAGAGTGAGGTACCCCTGAGGGTATATATATAGAGTGAGTGAGGTACCCGCGAGGGTACATATATAGAGAGAGTGAGGTACCCACGAGGATATATCTAGAGAGAGAGGGAGGTACCCACAAGGGTACATATATAGAGTGAGTGAAGTATCCACAAGGGTACATATAGAGAGAGTTTTAGCTACCCCTGAGGGTATATATATAAAGAGAGTAAGGTACCCTGAGGGTATATATATAAAGAGAGTAAGGTACCCTGAGGGTATATATATATAGAGGGAGAGAGGGTGAAGTACCCCCGAGGGTATATATATATAGAGAGAGAGGTACCCACGATGGTATAGAGAGTGATGCTCACGACGATTTAGCCATACTGATTGGTTTGTTTCTTATGTTTTAGGACCTTGATTCCGTTTTTGTATCGGGCTTCTTCAGTAGCAAAGGGTTTTCACGGTGCCTTGTGTAAATAAAATTTTTGATCAGTGTTTTTTAGATGCAACTGCAGTGTTTTTTTATATGGATTTATATGAATGCTTCGAAATAAAATCAATCTGATCGTGCAAGATCTTATAGATCGCTCTTGCTGGACACTGATTGTAATTCTTGATGTAAGAAATCAGAGACTACGATTTTTCGTACGATTTTCCGCATGATCGTGTATGATCATACAAGATATTGATATAAGATCGAACACGAACGTACAAGAATCTGAGTCTGATCTTAGCGTCTGATTTGTTGCCCTGGGTAGAGAAACTAATTCGAACATTTGATGAGATAAAGTATTGAATTAAGTTGTGTCTGTAGTTTTTTTTTCTTTGAAATCTCATTATTGGTGGTCTACAGTTTAGCTCTATTTATGATGTTTAAAATATTCTGTCTGATTTTAGAAATTCTCCTAACAAGGTCTCATTAAAGTCAAATAATGAAAATCAATAATACTGAGTTCATTTTATTGATGGTTTCTTCCGACTTGGCCGAGTGCCAGATAAGTTAGACGAGTGTGTTGTGTATCAGATAATTCTTTTCTTATCAGTGCATCATGACAAGATTTTGGTCTCTCTTTTTTTGTCTTTTGCTTTTGTTTTGTTTTTCTTTTGAAATACTTTTTATCTACACATTCTATTTTGAATCACTACACATGGTAACAATAAAATATTCAAGATAAGAGAACAGAACACAACTAATGGTCAACAAGAAAAGAACTCATATTGACATGATGAAGGTGTGGATGTATCCATGGGCGGGGCAAGTTCAGTTTTTTAGCAGAAGCAAGAAGTTTCAGAAAGAGACTATCGAAGCTACGGGTCACGATCTGATGGTGAACGGGATGTGGGTGTGGGTGTGGGTTCGGGTGCGACTGTGAGTGTAAAGAGCAGAATTAATCACACCCACCCACCCACCCACACTCACACCCACACCCACACCCTAATGATAATCAATAGATTGTCCCCGTTCCACACGACCAATGAAAACAGGACCATTTGACTTGAAAAAAAATGGAAAATAAGGTCCTTGGAGCAAACTTACTATATCGAACTAAAGTAGGTGGAGGATCTCCTCTTACCACCCATGCTGCGCATATGATGACCTTCGACCAATTCGTGTATGATAAAACCATGACTCGTCATCAGTTATTATATCACATAAACGCCGTGTTCTTTCTTGAAATTTCGTCAAATTTTGTTGGCATATTCGAACTCGTTTAGCCCGTTGAAGGTCAGTCAGGTTCTTGGGTATATAATGAGCGGTAACCTTTTTAAGGTTTAAATGATCGGTGATGATTCGTTGAACGACGCCATGACTTAAACCAGTTTGTTCTTATATTTCTTCTATTGTAATGTGAGGATCATCATCGATAAGAAGGCGAACCCGTACAATATTTTCAAATGTTGTTTCGGTAACAGATCTGCCAGGCCGTGCTTCATTTTCAATTTCTTCCTGGTCTGCACAAAACCATTTAGCCCATCTTTTGGCTGTTGTATAATAAGAAGCTTGATCACCACAGACAGAATATAGTTCATCATAAACCACTCCTGTTGGGATATTAAATACTGTGCGTACTTTACTATAAAAGCGAAATTTTTCTTTATTTCTCTACAACAAATGAATAGTGCTAAAACTTAAACCTTGTTAAATGATCCGTTGGGAGTCGTTTATTAACTCAAAGTGATTACAGGTTTAAGCTGTGCAAGACTGAACTACTGGTCTAAAGGGGCAGGTATATATACCGGAGCTTGGACACTGAAAAACATTCCAAAAGATCATGGGTTAAATCAAAGGAAAGAGATGAAAGAACTTCATCAAGAGAAACACTAGCACAGAACAGAAAAGAGAAAATATACTTAAATAACCTGAACATACGAAAAGAAGACAGAGATAAATATACCGCGCGTTTTCTAGAAAGAAGAAGAGGAGAATAAAGAAAAAACGAAAAGAAAACACGTATGGATGATAATATGTACTATTGGATACCAGCTGGAGTTAAACAAAAAAAAACAGCTTTTATGATAGTATTATTATTATGAGATCAATTGGATAGTGATCAAACAGCATAGAAAGATAGAGTAAAAGACGCTCTATCTGTTCATAGGAAAAGAAAATTTCTCCAAACAGTCTATATGAAATTAAGATGAAAGGTCCACTACTTTTGCTATGACTTGAGTAATTAAAGAGAGAAATATTAGATATTGCCGTAAATTCAAGAATATATGATATGGGTGTGTATTATGAAAAGAAAACTCCGACTAGTTGCGACCTTTCTCAAAGGTCTCATCAGGTGGCTTTAACTATACATAGCCTTAGATAACTTAATTTGAAAAAAATTTATAAGAAGAATACTTTCAAAAACGTAATCTGTCGACATGCAATCGTTGTGAGACGGGTGATTTTCTAGGGTTAGCATTACTCTCTCAGCGTAATTCATTGTGGTTGCCTTTTTTACTAGTGCATTTATTCTTTTCGGAAGTGCAGAGCGATCTCCGTTCGACTTGGAAGCTTCTTGATCGTAAAGAATGCCGCTTATATTTTACTCTCTTTTTGATTCAAATGCGTATCTATTTCCAATGGTTGCATTTTGTTTTGGTCTGGCCTAGAATTGATCCTATTGACTTGTGACTTACGCGGTTTCGTTTTGCTTTATTTGTTTGAAAGTCATCTATATGAATGCAGCATGCTTTCGACATTGAGGTTTACGGATATGTTTGCAGTAGATTGCTTTCATTGGATAATTTGTTGTCTGTCATGTTTTGTGATTTTCATGGCTCAAATGGACGTAATTTATTGTAATATTGCTAGAAGTTAGAGACAGGAAGTGTGTAATAGTTCATATATTGAACAATTTAGTCTGCTTTGTCGTAGCCATAAACAAGAGAATGGGTGTGTGGATTGGTGTGATTGAGACTGTTTTTTCTACCATCCACCGTCATATCACCACATTTACGTGTTAATAATAAACTTACGATGATTAATGGTGAGAGGATGATCGAATTAGAGCAAGTGTAATTTTTTATCGATCTACGTCTTCGTATACAATATTTCCAATTAGAATCTGATAAACATGAATTCACAAATATTGGTGAAATTTATTTTGATGAAAATCATTACAAGCATTTCTTGACCCTGTCTATTGAATATTGCTGTTTCCAATGCCAATGATAATATGGGTCGTAAACTACAAAAAATGATTTATTCAAAGAATCTTCTTTCTACTGGTATGATCAAACGCATACGTGATAACATTTCTTTGCTATGAACATTAGCATGATATATTTATTTTAACATTAGCTACTCTTTTATAACTACTGGTCAATAAAAAGAATAGTTTTATTTATAGATCAATATCTTATTTTATTCATAATAATCTAACGAAGTTTCTTCATTTATTCTCATAATATGTTCATCGGTTTGTTCTAAAAAAAAATATTTTCCCACTACAGTGCACGTAGAAAGTATCGTATCAGTCTTTGTTTTCAGTCGTGTATGAAAACTACACAACATTAATTTAATTCAACTATATGTTTGGCTAGAGAAGATTGAACTCTGCATATCAGTATTTGTTCATTCGAAAGGCTCATAATATGAAATACAATAAGAACAACACACGAGACTACTAAGAAAAAATGACATAAAAAACTATCAAATAATAATGAAAATGCTTGAAAGATATTTTTTATATGCAATAGGCATTAGTTTATACGACTTATGAGAGAGCTTTTGACAGAGCATCCATTGAAAAAAATCAAGTTGCTACCATGTTCTTAAGTCGAGATTCATGCAAAATGCAACAATCTTTCAAAGATTTTTCATAATATCAAATACGATGGATAGTAGCATTATCATGCATTTTCTTTTCGTTTTGAGCATGGAAGACACCGTCAAAAGAAGTCAACAGGGACGTTCTCAGCGTTTTTGGAGAGCTTTTCACGACACATCTTTAGAAATAAAGACCAAGATTTTATCATTTGTGTTTGTAGAGATATTCATAAAACACACTAAGTTGCAAACATTTTGAGACACCTAACATTTCACAGTATTTAATATTTTGACTATAATATCGTTATTTCTGAATAAAATTCAAAATGTTTTTTACCAAAATGATCAGCGAAAAAGGCTATATAAAAAGTGATAAAATGAAAAATTTTCTGAATACGTGGTGTTTTTCTGAGTAGATTGACCATGAAAGTATCCTATAATTTTCGAATTGAACAAGTATGTGTATACAAAACTCAATCTCTGATATACAAAAATATAATTGAATTAAATAAATATTGTGTATTTTTAATACACAACTCAAAGTGAAAAAAGGTTGTACGAGAGTTTCTGTGCACATTTTAGTTGAAGGACTAAAAAGAAATTGAAGGAAATCTATCTAAATTTTTCTGTAAAAATGTTGCAATTATAAAAAAAATACAATTCAGTCTGATTTTTCTTTTCAGGAACCTGCAACTCTGGGAATGCTTAGAAAAGTGTCGTGTTGATAGCTCTGTATCATACATAACACATCGAATACGCATGACACGACATGGCGTACACGTCAAAAAGAGTTATTACTATTATTTGATGATAGAACGCAATAGAAAAATTACACTCATTGACATTATGTTTTGTTCCTCTTCGTTGATGCGCACAATACAAAAATAGCAATAAGCATAGGATATCTCTCAAGGTGTCGATCTATAAACGAGAAAATTTCCATAACATCGTGTGCTATGTTAGGGAGGAAAGAAAAAACAATCTGAGATACTAAGCAGCAGAGATGATCGTCAGCGCTCGGTGTTGCCATTTTATCTTTTGCGTTCTGCTCAGGCAAACTTTTATTTTCTCGGCAGCGCAAGCGCACGATACTGTTTCTTTATACAAGGCCATCTAGATGAGAAAAAAAGAAAACGACCGTTGTTGCCTATATATAACGTGTGCGCATAGTTCATCAGTTACATTTCGACGAGTAATCAAGCCGTTCTTTTTCTGGTATACGTAGAAAAGAAGTTAACAACAAAACGTAAACTCTGTCATCATGTCGCATCCATCCAGTCAAGCGCACAAAACTTTAATCGAACATTTCACCGAGGCCATTAATGAACGTCATGTTCATAAGCTTGATGACTTTCTCGATGAAAATGTCGAGGAAATATTAAACTCGAAAGCCGTCTATAAAGGTATCCAAGGCGCTCGAGAATACTACAGTATGGAGCACGAAGCTTATCCGAAGGGTCGATGGAAAATTCTCGAGTATCTCGACGATCAACACAAGAACACAATACGTGCTCGAGTCTTGTTCGACAACAAAACATACAATACATTGTATACATTTGGTCCATCGGGCAAAATTCAAGAGATCGAAACTGTTTATGAGGGCGAATATGGTTCGAGTAGTGGTCATAAGTAGATAATCAACATGATATTTGGATTGATTTATATCAAACATGTCTATTTTCATTCTTTCTCTTTATTGCAATAAATTTAGCTTTTATCTATTCTAATAAAGAACTTGTATTAGCTCGTATCGCTCTTGCACGTGTTATCATGTTTTATGTGCTTGATACATGTATCGATCGATCGTGTATGTCACATACACCCATTATGCAAGATTGTAGTGACACATACCCCACTTACTTCAAGTATGACACCTTCAGAATAGAGACATTGAATTAAAAAGTAAAATGATAGGTAAGTTTTTTTCTTTCTTGTCAAAATTCGAAGAACACTTCTGATTTCAGAATGTCACATGCTTCAGATTCAGTTTCGAGTCTACATTGCTTTTTGAAACTACATCTGAACTTTCGGAATTTTTGAGAAGTCAATCGTTGTGTCTTTTTACGCGAGCAACACTGTTTAATCAAGTTCTTGACGACTTCTGGAATAAAATTCCCCCAATATTTGTAGAATTCAGCCAAATTGTCGATGAAATTCCCGAAAAATTCCTGTCGACCAAATACAGTGGACGTCAAAAGTCTCGTACCACTTTTTTGTTTTGAGTCATGTATTTAAACTACACAACATTAATTCAATTCAATTATATGTTTGGATAGCAGAGATCGAGTACTATATATATACATCTGTTCAATTCGAAAAACTCTTGAATATGAAATACAATAAGAAAAACAAACTCCAGTACTAAGAAAAA
>CAJNSZ010001816.1:0-20927 GCA_905329745.1 Rotaria sp. Silwood2
GACTATTTTTTCAGATAATTTCATTATTGATTGACTTCTATCAGCTGACTTATTCTCGTATAATAGGTGTTGTCATCAAATTGTTATTCTATATAAAAACTGCAACAATGCACTTTTAAGTAATTATTTTTACTCAAGATACGAAAATTCAACATAGTTTCTGATCTCACAATAATATTTCGCAATGATTGCTTTTGAATCATTTCGATTTTTAAATTTATTCTGATCTTTAAATTGTTCAAATCTCAAACAGTCGTTTTATATAAATTAGTTTTAAGATATCCCCATAAAAAGAAATCGAATAGTATCGGTTACAAATCAAACAGTCAAAAAAGAAAAATATGTAAATCATCATAAAATAAAAAAACAACAGCCGAATTCCTGCAACTCGGCTAATGTTCATTACTGTAAAGAGAAGTTTCATAGATTATCCATAGCACTAAAACCTCGATGATGTTACCTATTCTACGAAAAAATCAGCTAGTAAAGCTCAATCAATAGTAAAGTTATATGAAAAAAAACAACTTTATGTAGGCACTTTTGGAACGACCTATAAATGCTTCGTGTCGAAAACAAGATGGCTTTCTCATGTTATCCAGTTTTTTCAATCGTTCTCTCAAAAATTGAAATTCAATCTCATTTATGTAATGTTTGTTTTTCAAAGCAAATATTCTATTTTGTTCAAAAATGTCAATATGAATTTCTTGTTTCTCAGATATTAGAATGCTGAGTCTTTGAATTTTATTGGCAATGCATGGATGCAAAAAATAAGCAATAAATATTCTGTAAGTCCTTCGTTTTATGTAACAATTTCGGTCAGAATTTTGAAAAATAGACTGTTAAGAGGCGTTTAATGTTATCATTTCGTTGCTAAACACGTTTATACATGTTAACATGCATCTCTGGCTATTAAACATCTGCCTAGACTGGCATCTCTCAGGAATATATGAGGAAATGAATATCGTAAAATAATCATTTATATAACTAGACAAATTCGCTTTCATCCTTAAATTACAATTACAATGGAACAAGCCGCATCTTCGCTATTTAAACGTTTTCCTGATAAAATTCATTGCTTATAAAAATTTCTGACGAGGATCCATAGATCCACGAAAAAATAAATTTATCCTGTTTTACTTTTATGCCGTAGAAACTGGTAAGAGTTCTATATTCGTTACACTTTAGACCTTTTAGAATATAGGTGCAGGTGCAGGTACAAGTGTCGTTGAAGCGAGGCTGCCAAACGGTGCTAGAGGGACTAAAAGTAAAGCGGGATAAATTTAATTTTTCGTAGACTCTTCACCACTAATAGGTGGTGATGCACTAATTAGGCAGTAAAAAAACACCTAAATGTTCTACTTTATCTTATTTTATTTTACTTTACCGACTAAATTAAAGTTATTTCAGTTTACTTTTATTGGTAAAGTAAAGATAAAGTGACATTCCTAATATAGAGTGGTGAAGAGAGATGATTACAATTCAAAATTTCTCTTTCTTTCTTTCTTTCTCGGAGTTTTGTTTTGTACAAGTGCATTTTTTTCTGTTCTGTTCTGTGCCTCAGTTAAAATTGCCTTCAATGTATTGCTACTCACACAATCAGTGTCGGGTGATGTTTGCTTTTTCTGCTGTTACTCTTGAGGCGATATTACAATTTCTTTGGAGAAAAAAAATCGATTCTCATTGTTGTTCGTCATCGTTGTGTAGCAGTCGCATTCTTGTAAAAATCTATTGAAAGTTCTTCCCTTTATTGTTGCAGCTTGCTCTTACAAGGTATGCATACGTATTTCACTGACCGAAATAATTTCTTTTTGTTTGAATGTGTTTGCATAGAATTGTGCATAGTCGAAATCAGGGGTGGAAAGTTAACGTTATCAGACCGTTCCGTTACCTGGGAACGGAACGGGAACTTCCCACCCCTAGTCGAAATTGGCCAACAGAGGTAATTGTGTACTTACGTAATTGAAAAGAGAACGGTATGTAAAGTGAAAGATGGGGTATCTGTAGAAGTTCATAGTCATTCTGAATATATATATGTATATATTTAATCTTGATGCATAATTTCTATTAGCATTTTATATATGATAGGTGTAATTGTTCGTCATGCCTGTGAACACTTTCAACAATTCTCACTTCCACTAATTAAACGATTCACTTCGTTTTCTTTGTTGTTGTTTATTCTTTTTTGATTTGTAAATATGTCACTGAAAATAAATCACATGATGAAAAGTACACTAGCTCGTTCTTCCAATTTTTGTTAACTAGATCACAGACGAATGAGCTGACATTTCCATATGCATGCTTACCAGAGATGAGTACAGGACAACATTTTCCTTCCTGACATGTCCTGTCCTGTGTCCATCCACATCCTGCTGAGCGGCAGGACAGAATAGCATGTTTAATTTTTGGTTAAGTAAAACATGTATTAGATGTTTTAGATATTCTATAATCAATTTATTACTTCATGTTTTTTATTTATCACAATTCTTTTCTTGAATAAGAATTGAGCCAATAAAGAACGAAAAGTGAACAGAATAAGACACTATTATAACACTTTACTTGTAGATCGTGTTCTACAGGGTACCCCAAAAGTCATTATCACATCATTTTTTTTGAAAGAGGAGACCAATAAGTGCTTGTTCGTAAAGACAAAGTTCATAAATAAGGTTTAACAGTATGAATTTTATTTCAAATACAAAAAAGTAGAAGTTTCACAGTTTCTAGAAAAGCGTTATGTGAAGTTTCTTTTTTTTTCTATTATTTCGATTTCCTTTGCTATTATAATTTTTAAATCACCCATAAATTGTGCAGTTGTTTCTAAGATATTCGGCTTCAGATGTTCCCAAAAACATGAATTCAATGGTGTGAGCTCCTCCGATCCAGAAGTCCCACCAACTTGGTTCACCTCCTCTAATCTGCATGCATCATAGATTTGATTTTATCAAGCACCAACTGATTCTAAGAAACATGCGTATGCGTCCACTTTTTCAATAAATGATATTTTCTGTCATTGGATACTTGAATGAAGATGCTTTATCAGTCAAAGTCTTTGATAACATCTGGATTAGAGGAGGTGAGTCAAGTTCATGGGCTCCTGAATTGGAGGACTTCACACCATCGAATTCATTTTTTTTGGGGAACATCTCAAGCCGAATGTCTTAGAAGCAACTATAAAATTTATGGGTGATTTAAAGATTATAATAGCAAAAGAAATCGAAATAATAAAAAAAAGAAACTTCACATAACGCTTTTCTAGAAACTGTGAAACTTCTACATTTTTCTATTAGAGTTAAAATTCATACTATTAAACCTTATTTATGAACTTTGTCTTTATGAATAAACACTTATTGGTCTCCTCTTTCAAAAAAAATTATGTGATAAAGCTTTATTAATAAGAGAGTTAATCGCATTTCTTAAGTGATCATAACTTTTGGGACATCCTGTAGAGCACGATCTACCTAGTAAAGTGTTTCATCGGTACAACGATATTCATATAGTGAACAGTAGCATAAAATATGAGTAACACATAGATATGTAGATGTTGCAATAGTATAACTATTACTAAGTCCAAAACAAGATAATGAAGAAAAAAACAGTAGCGCAAACACTTAAAGAAAACTTTCGCATTTTTGTATATATCGTACTACAGATGAACACAGAACAACATTTTCCTTTCCTGACCTGTCCTGTGCTCATCTCTGATGCTTACTATGAAATGAATGTGTGCTGAAAATATCAGAGGAATCAATACTTGCATCTTTGATCAAGAGCACATGCTATTTTTTTAATAATCAATCAGTGTGTCAAACAGATTCATATCTTCGATAAGAAACAATTATTTATCTTCAAACTCTGAAGTCTTAATCAGTACTGAGTTCCTTAGTACTGATATAAGTTAGAGCCAGATTGGAGCATGTTTAGTCAAGATATCGAATATATTAATACAATAGTACTGCAAAAATAGTAATAGTAATAATCGTATATCTAAGCTGAGGTGACCTAAAAAACCAAATCCTTGTAACCATTTGAATAGCTCATTAAGGTTAATCCTTTGCACAACTTTCTGACGAACGAAAGTATCACCTCGAAATGTGTAGTAATAATGCTTGTGGGAGAGAGAGCAAAGGATGGGAATACAGCGTTCCAGATTTATTCGGAGTCAGATCGAATTTTCACATTAAAAAAACCAAAAAACAAAATATTCAAAATGATCCCTTTCAATATGTAGTTTTCATATTTTTAATCTTCCAATTCCACTGCACTTTGAATCCATCTGAAACTCGATAATCATATACAGGGACATATTTTCAACAAGTATTTATTACTACACTGTTTTGAAGAAATGCTCTCATTTTTCAGAAAGTTATGCAAAGTACTTTCAAAATATTTTTTAAGTCTGTTTGGACTTCAGTGGAAAATTAGTTTTGTAATTTCTGTATTATTTATCAAGAAACAACGAAAAATACATTAAAGTTTTATGATACATATAACTCAGTGCATTCAATAATTTCACCCAAATTCATGAGCCGAAGATATGTCCTTCTCTTAGAATGTTGAATTTGCTCAAAATAAGATAGGCTGAGCCGCTTGCCATTCATTGACAACACAAAATACATTTCTGCATGTCGATCCAAAATCAGCTCTCAAGACAAGATACAATAATGACAATATGAAATTTATGCAGCATTCTGCAAGAATACTACGGCTATACACCCACAATTGGCGGTATAATTCAACTTCTTTCTTCGAAGAAGTTGCAATATAGAATCAAGAGTAATGGAGGAAAAAACCATACATCATCCGACAACGACATTTTGATTAACAACGTGTTGAAATGAGTATTAATTGAAGCATAGAACAGAATAGAAAAGAATGACCTTACAAAATAAAATTCGACGAGAGAACGAGAGAAAAAAAAATTCGAATTTTGAAGATTTTCTTATCGCAATCGTTTAAACAAAAATTCAGAGTAAGAAATATTGTGTAATTCAGTAAGTAACAAAACTGTACACTTATTTTTGTTGTCGAAACAAAACCAACAATCACGCAGCGCAGATCGACAGGTAGAGATGAGTCTAGAAATTTGCATGAATCTGGGTCAGGTTTAATACATGTCTGGCGCCTCTTAACTAATATATGTAACATAAGAAAAGTGAATAAAATAAAATTTCATATGTAGAAATGAAATTACTAATATATTTATATTCATTCTTTGTCTACAAAAACCAGAACATAAACAAATGAGTTCTATCTTTTAGGGATAAAGCCTTGAAGTCATTGTCAACTCAATCAAACTCAGTTCAATGTCAATATTGCACTCTTCTTAACACGAATAAAGTAAAAATACATTATAACGATAAAAGCATGAATTTCTATGTATATAGTACCCTCTACTCTTTTCATAGAAAATCTCGGACACTCTACTATGTTCAAATTGATATGTACTCCGGAGAAGTTTTCTACTATATTTCTGTTTGTTAAGTATTTAAATTAAAAAGATGCTCTGGAAAAACCGAACAGTTTAGCTGTGATGAATAAATCTTTCAGTATCAGAAAGATGTAGAAGTCATTTTAGCTACAACGTTATTGTTTTTTAAATGAGAGTAGTGCAAACTAAACATTTTCCGAGTAGATTTACTGTTTGAGGTTACAAATTGCTCATTAGTAAACTAATTCACAAGGATCTTCTATTGTAAGAGAAGAAGTTTAGACAACAATTGTTTCAAATAAGACGGCTTTTATGATAAAAATTACAAACGTTTAGCTATATCTAATAGAATCAATTTTGTTTTCTTTTTTGGTTCGGTTTAAATTTTGCAAAACCGGAATCGAGTTTATCTCTTGTTCATAAATTGACTCTCACTCCTTTTCTCTACTAGAAACTATGCTGGACTTCCAAAACTACTATTTTCGAATTTTATTTTCTCTCGGCATCATATTGCCGCTATTTATTTATGTTCTTCATCGTCAGACGACAGTTCCATATCATTTCGTAGTGTTGACATCAACAGAGTCAATCAGTAATTTTTCCGTTGCAATCGGTCGTACGTCAACCTTACCGAAGCCACTCGTCTCTGGGCCATTCTTGAACAGTACACCAAGTGAAGCTTTCGTCGTCTTCAGCGATAATACACCTAAATATCTTGCTCTTCTGGGTAATTTGCTTGATTCTGTTCATTACTTTTCTACACGTCCAGTTATTGCCTATGGCATCGATGTTGATCTTGCACTTGACACCAAAAAATATCCTCGCTTAATCAAACGGCGCTTAGCTCGAAAAGATTGTGGTCGATCGATATACTTCTGCAAAATTTATGCCATGGTAGATAGTCAAGTTGACTATGGTGTACAATTAGAAGCAGATAGCGTTGTCAATTGGAATATCGATATTCTCTTCGATGTCATACGTCATTGGCCATATCCATTACCATTAGCACCTCGTCATCCCGATGATCCTATGAATTATCTCCACTTTTTGAAGAAATTTAATCTCAAACTAGCTGGACGAACTACACCATATGTTCACGCTCAATTCTCATGGAACTATCGAGCATATCCATTTCTTCGAGATGCTTTAGCTTTAATGCGACATGGTCACTTCATCGGTGCAAATTTTGATGAGACAGGCATAAATATTCTTCTCTGGCAAGCCAAGGCCAATCATACACTATGTCAAATCGATCCATTTTTTGGCTATTTATCGGAGTACGAAACGAAAAATATAACATGTCAGAAATATTGTCATAAAGTATTCATGTTTTTACATGGTGGAAAAGAACTAAGTGCGATGCGTGATGTCTTTCAACGACTGAAAAAACATGTTGGATCACCTTTTGTTCTGACTGAAAACAGCGGTCTGCACTATTTGAATGAGACAAACATTACATGCTGCTATCCGGGCAGTCGTTCATCCTCGATTCATCCACTTCTATGCCAATATACATCTTGATCTATTCAGGACTGGCCGTACAAGAAAGGAACAGTGTGGGATCTCCTTCCTTCTAATCACCAAAAAGGATCTTATCAAATTTGGTGATACATAGAACTGAGACAAAAAATGCGATTTTTTCTGTAGAGCACCTTGTGTTATCACATTGAATAGTATATAGGAAACCGCGTTTTTATCAAGTTTTTATGTGTGGGTATGTGAACGTCGGATTCTGTTTATCTTCTCGACTAACACATGTAGATTATCATCCATGAGTTCATCCAACACTCATATTCATATTCATGTCAATTACTTAGTTTCTATTTTTTTGTCAATTGGATGTAAATGTTTAAAAAAAAGAACTGTTTTCTAATTAAAAATATTATTATTTTTTTTTTAATGATATTGGCAAGACGAAGTATTTCTAAATATAACTTATTTTTATGAAATAAGCAATAAGAAAAAGATTTTAGTTATTCAATAAGATGAGGAAAACAAGTGAATAATATCATTGTTGGTCTCATTAACAATTATCAAATCATTAAGGGTGGACAGAAAGAAAGAATTTTCTTATAGCATTTACTGTCATGTAATTAAAACTAACTTCAATTTTTTTTTTGTATCGATTTATTTTAAACATTTTTGCTTTTTATGGTAGAACTAGGACAATATACTAAGTTGTGTGTACATAAAAAGAAAGAAATAATGTATATTTATCGTTTTTATCAAGTAGAATTCAGCAGATATTATCCGTACCTACCAACTATCACTTTTTTTAATGAACAACAAAGAAGTGAAACAATCTGTTTGTGAGTATTCTTTGACTAAAAACTACTTGATGCTTTATGAATTATCCTTAGTTTATCGAAATGATTTGTGAAAGTCAACCCTTCTGAGGCATAAAAAAGAATGGAACAAAAATTTCGCTACTCGTGATAGTGTTAGAATTACAATGAAGAGAAGATGTTCATTTTGATAAACATCTCCAAAATTTTTCATCTACGATTTTATTAAACTCTTAAGTATGTGTTCTATATTTAAAAAATTTCTGCTTGTAACAGATAAAAGAAAATAATTTTCTTTAATACTCTTGACATTTATGTATATTGTCATGAAATGAGAGAAATAAAACAAGTCAATGTTAATCGTTTGGTTTTAACTTTCTTTTTTTGTTTTTGTAATATCATTCAGATGTAAATCAATTTATTGAGTCAGATATATAACTAATTAATCAAAAATAAGTTTCTAAACCATGTTGCGATACCTATCGGGTTTTCATGGATACTATTTTGCAGAGAATTCTATACGCAATATTTTCAAACCTGTGATTTATATAGGAGAACGAATTATTTTCTCTTTTCATTATAGAATTTTTTTTTAAATCGACAAAAAGTGTGAGTTAAATCTTAAATAATCATGAAATGTTTGTTTGCTACAAATTATGAAATAAAGCGATTGCCACTCCCATTTGCTCAATAATACGCCATGTGAAGAAAGTTATGTAATTTTTCTTTTCTTGTCTGCATAAAAAAAAATGCACTTTTTTCATGTCCTTTATGCTATGCAGAGATTAAAGAAGAATACAATTCAGTTTCTTCGGTAATTCTCAATGAAGAATAGAGTAATGAAGTAAATAAAAGTGATGATTTACATATACACCGTAAGTAAAAAGATATGCGAAATTTGTTTTGTTATGGCCGTAAAAGAACAAGCACATTATTGTTTGTCTTTTCGGAGAAGAGCATACACGTCCTTTGAAACAATATTATTCATTTGAATATGTTCATCGAGTATATACTTGGCATACTCATTGCCACATGTACTATACCTTTTATAATATGAAGTTCTCTCAATGCATTAGTGGAAAGGTACATGCTAGATAATTCCACACAGCTAGATTATTCATTTTTTTAAATGCTTTCCTACGAGGAAAAGAATAGTGACTGTTTGTAACTTTTACTTTAAATCCTTAATACGAGTGTGAGGAAAGAGAAGATCGCCACCAATACATTCAGTATTATATAATAGAATACCTATACTATTGTGTATATCGATTCTGTCTAGCATTATACCTCCGGTTTCAAATTCTTGCTCATAGAATTTATGTGCATTCGAGTCTCTAACAAACCGTTGGCATACAAATCTTCGATTAATATGAATGGTAAAAGGAACTAACGTCTTAGAACAAATATAATGTGGTATTGGTCGAAATGGTTCTACTCACAGATTAATTGGCAATGAAGTGAATTCAGAACTCTTTCGAATTTTTCAAGTGCTACTGCATAATCTTTACTTTCTGTACTATTCCAACTTCATCATGAATAAGTGCATAATCTTTTAATATTTCTCGATAAAGCTATTCTGTTACATATACATCGTCGAATGTAGATGAAATATCACCTAAATTTTTTTGTAATTTAGTATATATTGTATTGTATGATTTGAAAGTCATTTCCTAATGCTTGTTTTCATTTGATGTACAAACAGATGGTTGTCGAATATCATTTCCGATAGTATGTTTGAGTAGAATACTTTGACTATCCCTATAAATCTGATTATATCCATTTGTTTGACTTACTCCAGCAAAACACAAAGTAACATCATTATAGGTACTTGTTGAAACGAAACTATTAATTCTTATGTAGCCATTTTGATTATCAATTAGTTATTGTAATGAGCTCGCTAACATGTTTGTGCCACGTGAGACAGTGAATGGAAATTCATAATAATCTTGAGCATTTTTTTCTTGAATAAAATTATGTATACTTGTTATATGATTTTAAAATGGAAACGTTTAGATATATTTATGTTCTGGAATCTCCCATGGTTGAATTTTATTAAAATTCTGACCCGTGGTTCCTTGGGTCGGTTTTTCATAGGAAAAAGATTTGCCAAGAATTTATTCGACTCAATATAGTTTTTGACGCTGATTCCGAATATCACAATCATTTTAGCTCACAATCGTGTCCCCTATTTTGCCTCGAAAATAAACTTTTTTTCGATAGTTTTTTACTATTTTTTGAGAATGAAAATCTACATAACATATATAAAATCCACTGTGAGCTTATTTAATTTCGAATATTGACAGCGAATATACTGTCAAAAATTGACCATTGCGAACTCATAAATTGTTACATTTCTGATGCATGTTGGACTACAAAAAAAAAACAGTGAATATATTATATGTAATAAGCGCGAAAAAAATAACTGACTTGTTGAAGAATAATTCCAATAAACACTTATAGGACAATTTTTGACTATTTTTTTGATAATAACTTGACAGTGTTCAGAAGTTAGTATTGGTTAACTTTACTATAGTACATCCTAATGAACTAAACATTTGGATTTGGTGGTTTTAGACTATTCCCTTTCGTGAAGGTTCTTTTAATTACTCGATGATTTTCGTAATTTTCAACTTTATCGATATTATCAAGTTGTGGAAAAATATATCGATATTCCTAAAAACATATTCAAAACATTTCAATTTTTAGCTTCTAAATCATGATTTTTATTTGTAAAAGAATTTCTAATGATGTTCGAAATATTACACGCATCATTGAAATTTCTAGAAAATTCAGAAAAAGTATTGTTCGATTCTTATAATTGTATTTATTTGCTAAGTAAAAACAGCTAGAAAAATCAGAATATACACCGTTAGTTTTTCTTTGATAACACTATTGTGACAAAACAAGATACTCAGTTTATAAATATTTATACAAAACTTGTTTTCTCCAATAAGACTTCTTCAAAGAAAACATTCTCAATATTTTTTACATGAATATTGTTCATAATAACAAACAATATAGATTCTTCTAACAAGCATTTCTATATTGACTAATTAGATAATTACTTTCTCCTATGACGTTATTTTCGGGAAGAGTATAATCTAGATTTATTTAGTATTTAGGCTTTTTTTCGATGCCGAAAATAAGATGCAGTGTTTTTTCCAGTAGCTATTCGAATTTCAATCATTATTACGTACTTCAGATTATTCAAATCTATTTTTATAATATAATCTTGAGAAAAGAAAGCAAGAGAACCAATTCTACTAACAAGATGACTTATGAAACTATGTAACATGCTCGTATTCATGTTTGCAATAGTATTCAAAGAGTCAGAAACGATTTACTTTGACGAAATACACCAATTATTCGATCGTTTTGTAATATGTCGAAAAATGATTGTCAAACAATAATGAAATATCTAACGATCGTCATAACCATCGAAATTCTAATAGATATCGAAAAAACTCTATTTTTTGATTTCTAGCTACAAGTGCTACCTTTTCTATAGTCTTTATGAGGTTGGTCTTTAAGCATAAAAATTTACTAGTCTCCTCTTTCAAATAAAAAGAAAGGTTTGGATTAAGGTTCACTAATAGTGGAGTTATATGCATGCATTTATCAAGTGATCATGACTTTTGGGACATCCGGTATTATAAGCCAATCATTATAATGAGCACTAAGAACAATAAGATCACTTACATTCTCTAGGATTCATGAAAAACATCTTTCTATTCTATTATTGAACATGTCTTTGAAAAAATTATAATAATACATATTATAAAATTCCAGTTCTGAGGAATGTGACATAATCATTTGACAGAGTTGTTTTCAAATCAAGTTGAAATCGAAATCTTTCTAAAAATGATTTTCGACAAAGCTGATTCATCTGCAAGTAATGACATTACTTTCGCATCAATTCCATTTTATCAAATTTATTATTTATATCTAAGAAGTAAAACTATAATCGATTATAATAAATATTTCATCAAGGAGTATGAAAAGTAAATGCTTCAATCAAACAAAAATTAAAAAACGAACAAGGAGATGTTGCTATTCTGGTTTCTTGATTAACATAAATGATTTTGACATGGACTCATGCATAAGAGTGTTATTGTAATTCTTGATTATTGTAGAAGAAGATAACTTCAATTTCGTTGAGAAAAAATTGTTATTTGTTGACAATAAAGACAATTATGTATCTATGAAGAGAACAAAAAGGAACATATACGTCAATATTTAACTTGATGAAGCGTGTAGATTGTAAAATTAACGTTGAACTCGCTTCAATTATAAAAATAAGTTAGGACTTCAATGAAGAATTATACATAGAACGAATACAATACAATGAAAACTCATATCTTTATTTGATCAACTTCTATTAACTTTCGATACAAATTGTTGATCTTTCTTTTTAATACACTGACACTAAATGATTAATAGAAACATGTAACTTTTACAGAGTTTCTTCATAAAATCGAATGATAAAGGTTATCTAGCATTACAAAACATATATATTTTTTTCTCTGATAAATCAAAATTTCAACCAATAAATTTTAAAATCCTAATTTTCTTATGCCTAAAAGATGCTTGTATTGAATATTCAATAAAAAGATGAAAGGCTTTTGTCAAAGTAAATCAGAGATAGTGCCAAACATATTGCCAAAATTTTTTTATCTAATGTTCTGTCGATTCTTTCTCGTACAAACATGTATAATTACAAACGAATTTGCTTGTTCGAAAATTTCATTGTTCGCTATGAGAGACTTCTGTTCTTTTCTTTTTAACTCCTATGCTTTCCTCAGAAGAAAACTCAATAAAACAATATAAAGAAATTATAATGATAATTTCAATGTGTATAGACATTTTCTTGATAATCACATGCAATGACTATTTTCAATCTTTCAATTTCATATTATACTTTGATGAAAAAGAATTTTACTATATATTTTTTCCTGCATGTTGGAAGATTGTCTATTGAACTTAAGCGACATTTTTAGTTTTTCCTTTCCTATTTCAGAGAAAATTTTGATATATTCTTTTAAAAAATTAAATGACACGATTTTTTAACTTAAAAGCTTTAGAGTTTTTCAATGAATATTAATAGAGTGATTAAATCAAGTGGAAAAAAGCATGACTTTCGTACTTTGCTGTATGAAAGTCTTGCTTTTTTCACTTTGGATTAAATATCTTTAGACAGTTATCTATTCTACGTAGTACATCCTTTCAATTTGAATAGTTTGCTTTTTTTTCGGATTAAAACTAATCACAACTATTTTGATAGATACTTAAAAGTGACTTTCTCTTGTCATGACAAAATACTCGTGACTATTTGTTTCTTTTTTCTCTTATCATTTGAACATCGATTATTGTCATTTTACTAGAATTTCAGTAAAAGAAACCAACCTTTTTTACTAACAGGAACTTCAACCACGGAATTTCGATCTTCTTCATCGTCGGATATGATGTTAGACGAACTATCTTCACGTTGTGAAAATATAGTATTCGTACTTATAGGAAAGGATGATATTTGTTCCAAAACATTTTCAATTATCGGTACTTTTGATGCTATAGTGGTGATTAACGTAGACTGTTGTTGTTGTTGTTGTTCTTGTTGTGATCGTCGTTGTTCGACAAATTTGACATCAGCTTTGAGTGAATCACCAGTAAGAAAGCCGAGTTCGAGGTCTTCCTGATCATGTTTTCGAAATATACCAAGTAGATATGTTTCACTTGATGTTTTATCATCATATCTCATAAGTTCATGTTCATCTTCATTTTCACTCGTTTCATCATCATTATTATCTTCATCTGAATTTAAATTAATCGAAATATCTTTATCATCATCAATAACATTAAGTGATGAATGTTGATTAACAGATCGATTTGTATTTGTTTGTTTTCGGTTTTTCTTATAACGTTGACGTGTTTTTAATTTTTTCTCAATATCACGTAAGCGTTTACTACGTGTATGTTCATGTGTTGCACGAATTCGTTTTTTAACATTATCACTGTCATCATTCATTTCAAATGTATTGCTATCTATATTTTTATTGTTAATAAGTACAATAGCATCTTCAATAGCATCACGTGCTTGTTCAAGTCGTATGATATTTTCATGATTATTAATAACTTTTTGACGACTACTTTCAATTTCAATATTAGCCATATGAGCAATATCTTTATCTGACATACGATTTAGACGATTTTGTAGAGAATTTTCAATTGATATCGATTTATATTGTTGAATTTCAAGAACAAGATTAGCAAAAAAATTTGTCGTAATATCATGAAGAAGTTGACCACGTACAGCCGTATATAATTCACTAACTGTGTCACGTGTTTGTGGTAAATAGTTAACTGTTTGTGGATTTCGATCATTTGTAAGAAATTTTCCTGTTGCATAAATTAAATTAAGTGGATTTTTATGACCTGTAGCAGCAGTAATAGCTGAAGCTGCAATAGCTGTAACAGGATTGACACCACTTGCTATTTTTGGTATAACATCTTGAGCAACTTTAATCATTGTGTTTCCGAACCCATCACTATCGTTATTTTCATTTTCATTGTTATTTTGAATAATCATATCCATATGTGAAAATGAACTGACAAGATTTTTCAAAGTACCACATATATTATGAACAGCATAAGCCATTTTACCATATCGTGCGTGTTTAATAGCTGTGACAGCATTACGAATGAATTTACGTGTAACTGTATGATATTCAAGGTCGACTAAACTTAAAAATTTGATATGTTCTTCCAAATGAGAAAATTTCGTATTGAGTAAAGCCGATTTAACATGATTGGCAAAATGATCACTAAGAAATGTATACATTTGTGTTAACCAACAAATTCCAATTAAAAATGTTTCACGAATTAATGTGAAAAGAGATTCACGTACTGCTTTTTCTGTATTTTCATAATCACTCACACCACTATATAATAATGATTGAGATGATTCAAACCAATCACGTTCACGATTTAATGCTTCATGTGACAATATCATGTATGAAAATACCTAAAATAAATAGAAAGATGTTAATGATTCGTATTAATGTCAGTTAAATATAAGGACTACAAAGAGAAAAACTTGAGCATTTGAACATTGCTATAAAACATATGAATTTGTTTTAGTGAAAAAAACTGATCAACGCAGTTCTTCATGAGGCTAGAATATAGAACTCATATAATTAAGTTCTAATAAAGGAAAAACCAGCAGAACAGACATGAAATTGAAATTTATACTCATAATTTTCTTAACTGACGGGATGACTATATGAAATAAAATATATTTGTATTTATGTATGTTTGCATACACGTGTCCATATGTATTTCCGAAAAATCAGACAAACTATTTAAGATGATTACTTTGTACTATGCTTCCGCCCAATCAGATATTTTTCTTATCTAGCTATCCTCCAAGCAGGTATTTCGATGTTGAAAGAATGTGATGTATGTGATGGTAGGTGGATTTGGGTATGGCTATACACATACTTGGTTGCATAGGTAACAAGAAGCATCACACAGCATGAATACTCATACTCATGAATACATTTGATATAAGTATCGATTGAACTTCTAAAATAGTATATTACACAGAAAGAGTTGAATATTCAGTCGATGGCCAAGCGAGTCGCAATGACGAGCGTTACTTATTTTATAGCAAATTCTACAAATGAGTCTTAAATCGATCCATTTTCTTTGCCTCCAGAGATAAGACACGACTATCTCGCTATCGACGACTTAGATTTGTTTTTTTAGCTTAAGTCTTTTGCTTGTATTTCAAATTGGTTTATGTTTAGAATTCTGCAATCAAAAAATACTCAAGAACGCCTCTAAAATCTAAGCATAAAATACGATTATCCATTACAAAATAGAACTTATTAGAGTATTATTTTTCAACTGAATTTTGATCAGAACAAAGAATCATTCAGGTAATTTTCATTGTTGAACAAAACTCGACAAGATAGAAGTAAATATTTATTTACTTCTATACAACCAACTGATCTAACCAGCCTGCTTAGACGACCGTAAGAGTATCCAAGTTTAAGTAAAGCCTTCGCCCTAATCCTGTTTCTAGAATGCCCTTCTCTGTAGACATTCTTATAGATAAGATACTATGATAAAATAATTACAGACCATTAAAACTGTTGTTTTCATCTCACCTGTCTTAAGCGTTCAAAATGTCGAGCACCAATATAACGTAAATCAAGTGTAGCCAATATTTGTCCATTTGAATTTTGTTTCAGTTGTTCAGCAGACAAATAAGCACGCCATGTAAGTGGCTGCTTACGATTCCAAGTATTATATTCATTTTCGATTTGTTGATAACTTCGACCATATTCATCCAATGGAAACAAAGCATTGACTTCAGCTCGATAAGCTGCGTAGTCACTAATTGTCGTTCGAAATGTTTCAATATATCTCTGATAATTATTGCGTACAGTACGTGGATCTTGTTGTTCGAAATTAAATAATGCTGTTTCAAATTCGTCTGAATGCTTTCGAATAAGTCGATTGATTGTCTCTTGTAATCGTGGTAGAGCAGCACGAAATGCCTAAATGAAAAACAGAAAATATTAGTTGTTATTATTAATTTAAAATATATATATATTTTTTTTCTATATACGAACCCGTAACCATAATTCTTGAATTTGTTGTCGAACAACATCAATACCAATCAATGGACGATAGTGTTGATTGAATAAATGATATTTGGAATCGCTTGTACCTGCCTTTGCATTGATACGATCGATCCATTCGTCAACTTCCTTTTTTTCTCTTTCCGGCAATCGAGCAATATATTCAACATTTTCTGCATATGAATGATCGGTGAAATTGTACCTTTTTTTTATTAAACAAAAATCATAGCAAATTAATTGATTTTTAATTTGAGCGACAAGAATAGAAAAGAAAAATACTTACAAATCAAAGATCATATTGGTGAAAAATGTATTTGGAAAAATCTCGATTCGTGTTCTAATATCATCATTGGCTGTCGTACCATTATCATGCTCACGCATAAATGCATCGAACTTAGTTTGTATTGTAATTGTATGTTGAATATAATCTTTTCGAGCAGAAAATTTCGAACCCCAATGAGCTGGTTCATCAGTACATAGTTCACCAATGCGTCTTGTTCCGTATGTATTATCGGCTAATTGTTGAGCTTCTTTGAGTTGAACAATCATAAAACTTGGATCACGAACATAATGTTCAGTAATACGTTCAACAGCTGCTCGTTTGTTTGTATCTCGATCGCCGCTAATTAGACCTGGTACATCGAGAATTTCAAAATCTGTATAATGCTTGCTAGCAATTTCAATGATAAATGGTTCAAGGCGAAAGCCACCTTCATTTTTATGATCATTTTCGATACGTGCCATTTCTATTTGTAAATTTTTGCCTAGATCCTGAGCTCGCCAATGTTTTGGTTGAATGAAACGAATTTCACCATCGTTTAAATTTGGATCATAGCGTAATTTATATTGTACAGGACATCGAGTACCAACATTAGCTTGTGAAAAAGCACATGGAAATCGAAGAAACATTTGAATAAGCATCGATTTGCCTGATGATGTGTCGCCAACAAGAACAGTACGAGGGACAGCCAATTCATTTTCAAGACCATGATCAAGTGCAATCTTGCGTAAAATTTCATATGCTTTGAACATGGCTGAATCAATTATTGGATCTTGTCGGGTTATAAGTCGTTCATTGTCTGAAATATATGAAATGTATTTCTAAACTATATTTATGATAATGTTTGGATATACATACTATCTTGTAATACATTATGATCATTAGCCGATGACAATGAACGAATGATATTCTTATCGATATATTGGATATCTTCAACTTCCTCCATAATGAAAGTAATGTTGTTAAGCATTAGTGTAGCCAGGGGGAGGGCAAATGGGCAATTGCCCATTTCATTTTAAGATTTGCCCATTGTAATTTTTAAAAGTAACGCTTTGCCCATTGAAATTTTACTTTTCAGAATTGTTTATTTCTTTGCTGCTGCAACAAGGGGGCAACAGCTGTTTTTTTTTCAGTTTAAAATCAGAAAACATCCAAAAAAAATTTAAAAAATCTGATTTTTAGCTGTTTTCCTCTTGTGCTGCATACATCTATAGCAATCTCGATATAAATCCAGATGAAATATGGAAATTATATGCACAAATACATCATCGTCGTCTTGATTTAGGTGTTTGAATTTGAAATATAAATCTTATAAATAGAGACATTAAAAATAGACTAGACACATGTGACTCAGGCTGAAGGTCTGTCCATCCTCAAAAATCAATCTCAACCCAGGAACATTCTAATTCCATGACATTTTGAGAATATGTTGTGGTTGTAGTGAAGAAGCTATGGTAAAATTTTCAGCTCTATACCATGACGTTTGACAGACATTTACCAAAGAAGGTTCAAAAATAGCTGATTTCGCATCTCAAATTTCTCTACCGAGACTCTTCAAAGATATTTAATTTTTCTTTTTTTGGTTGAAAGAGCATGTCAGGATGCAAAGCATCAAAGACTCATTTTTTTTAATTCTTATTTTTGGAAAGAAGAGAAGGAACTACAAGTTTGATAAGTCTAAAAACTCTCTAAAAATAGAGCTCAATTTCTTCAAGTGATTGTATATATATAAGAGAAAAAATTTAATTAAAAAGAAGGACTCTTTGGTTCCGCACGTTTTGACATGCTATTTCAAACAAAAATAATTAAATGCATACAGGATGGTTCAAAAGTAACCGAGCAGTTTTTGATTGCAAATAACTTTTGATAAGAACAAGATAGAGAGCTGCAGTTTTCATCGTTTAAAAGAAAAGAAAAAACTGCATCGAATCTTGAATATCAGATTTTTATAATAAAATTTTTTATGGTTTCCTGACAAGCTGTTTTAAAAAAATTCAAGCTTTGTAAAGAAGTCTAGAAGATGGATTTTTCAAAAAAATTTCAGAAAAATAGTCGACTTTTCGCCAAGAATGTGCCAAGAGAAAGCTTAATAAAATGTTAAGAACTAATGATCTGCTAAATCTTTTTGGCATCGAACCTACACAGACTATTGAACTTCAGTTAACGATTCTGGTGCACTAATAAAAATTCTAAAACTTTTACATTACACAAAAATTGTCTGGAGACTTCGAGCGAATATTGTTATAAAAATCTGATATTCAAGATTCGATGCAGACTTTTTCCTCTTTTAAACGATGAAAGCCGCAGCTCTCTATCTTGTTCTTAACAAAAGTTATTCACAATCAAAGACTGTTCGGTTACTTTTGGACCATCCTGTATAATTAGCTTGGGTGGAGAAATTTGGTTTGAGCGTTCGACAAATTATGAACTGAGGAAAAACGAAACAGATTTTTCAATCTTACCAAAAACCAGCCTATTTTTTTTAGCAGACGGTGACGCAAAACATCAAAAGTTTTTGCTAAAAACGATGCATCAAATAAAAAGCTATATCTTTTTTGAAAAGGCGGACTTTGGGCTATGTTTTAACACAATTATCTCATTTTTCATATTTTTGACTAAAATTGACTTGTTTTGAGGACCGGGGTGGGGAGGGGGGAGAGGCTTAAGATCTGAGTTTTATGCATATTTGATTAAAAGAATCTCATTTAATTTTTCTGTGTTTTTTTTACATTATCAGTACTTGATTGAGTCAACAAATTTTTTGCCCATCAATGAAAATCTTGCCCATTTTGCCCATAATTTTTTTCGAGCACAAGAGAAGTTTGCCCATTGATCTAAAAATCCTGGTTACGCCACTGCCGATTCGAGCATATACCTGTGCTGTTCCTCTCTTTGCTTGTGCTGGATGCAGAATTTTACGCTCTATCCAACGGTATACGTTTTCGATAGCCTCGTCGTTCGAAAAGTTGGGGTTTATGGCCTAATACCAGCCCGAAAATCAAATTTTACATTATCTCCAGTCCCGATTCGAAAATCGATATGTGCTGTTTTCCTACCTGATTGTGCTGGATGCAGAATTAAATTCTCTATCGAACGGTGGTATTTTCAGGTAAAAGCAAAGCAAGGAACGGGTGTTATTGGTCAGATACCTACCGCAATGGACCCTTCCAACTAACCTTCCAGGTGATCTCGATCCCTGACGTTGTGCTCTCTCTCAGATGCCTTGTTCTGAGTGTAGAATTCGATTCTCTATCGAATGACTGTATATTCAAGTAAAAGCAATGCAAAGAACGGGAGTTATTGGTCAGATACCCACCCCAATGGACCCTAGCAGAAAATCTCTCTGGTTATGTTGATCTGGGACGTTATCTTCTCTGTCGGATCCATTTTACACAGTCCAGCATTTGATTCTCTGTGGAATGATAACTTTTATCGAGGCACAATGCTCAGCAGTGTGGTTAATCGGTAGATATCCACCGGAGTCGACCTATTTCGGTCGCATAGCTGCTTTCTTAGTTCAAACTAGTTTGGTCTTGTTTTGATCGGTTAGGCTAGGTGCAGTATGCCGTTGAGTATCGAATTTTATGATTTTAAATGTAAAGTAATGCTCGCGATGGTAGATAATGGGAAGATACCTACCCGAATCTATGTCGAAAGCCAAGCTAGCTGCCTGCTTACTTGTCACATGTACCCTGGGATTCTGATGTGGTATGCTATATGTAGTGTTCAGTGGCTGTCGAATGGTATGATATTGATCTAAATACAGTGGTCTGCAGGATGGATAATTTGAAGATACCTACGAGAATGCACTTCTGAGGCACGCGACCTCTCCTGTAGTTTAGACACGTATGCCTGGCTTTGGTTGGGTTGTGCTAACTGACGTTTCCGATTTGTCGATCAAATGGTATGATTTTGATCAAAGTAGGAAGCAGTGAAGTGGAAGTCGTTGGTTGATACATATGGTTTGTATTTATGATTTTTGGACATTAGCAAACGCATGTTTTTAGATGATGAAGGTTTTCGAAACTTTCGATTTACTGTCCGTTCTAGAATCGTATTTCTTTAATATGGAACAATGACATCGGGCGCACACGTGGGTTCAGTTACAGTAAGGGTCATGAAGAAAGTTAAAAAGTGTTGGGAAACTTTCATATTAAGGCGTTATTTTGTGCGGACTAATGATAAGAGGTTTTGGATTAGGTAAATATTTGGCAAATGAAGGTTTTTCAGTAAATGGGTTGTTCTGTAATGTTGTAAGTATACAAAGAGATTGTTTAGGTTTTTTCATTTTTGAT
>CAJNSZ010001817.1:0-20917 GCA_905329745.1 Rotaria sp. Silwood2
TATAATCGGTTCGAAATTGAGTTAAAAAATAGATTATAATCAAATTGAATAAAATAACCGATTTTTTTGTGATTATTTCTGTGTAAATTAGTGATTAAGAATCGTATGATTATAATCGATTAAAAATCAGATTTTTTGTGATTATTGAGGCAATTTTTTTTACATGGGCAAGTCTCATCTTATTTTCGGAATCTTACTCAATTAACAATTATAATCAGATTTTTCCCGATAGTTTTTTACATATGGCTACCAGTGTTAATATCTATTTAATAAATATAATTTTCAAATCATATGTTTTGCACTAAAAAGTTTTTATATAATGAAGAATCATGCTCAGTCTATATCAACTTTTTATTTTTCAATCGTCCAGAACTCATGATTGTTTTCTTTTAATCTAATTGATATGATATAAAGACATGTGAACCAAAAACTTGTTTGAAGAATCAAAGTTTTGAAGGAAACTATATAGCGTATTAGGAATGTGTTCATACAAATGTACAAAGAATCGTCAGAAACGTTGAACAAAAATAATTTCTTTCTATTAATGTTAAATAGAGGTAAAATTTTGCAATTATTTAGTCAACAAATGTAAACAAACAAGATTGTACAGGCTTCACCTAAGATGTGAATAGCGTTATCCTGGAATTCAGAATTTCATAGGATTTCAAGGAATTCCCTTAGATTCCCAGTAAGGCTCTAAGAGGCTATAAAGAGTAGCCATTTGTGTTACAATAGCTGCTCTTGCTGGTATCTCGTTTTTCTTTTCTCTTCGTTCATGACCATCGATATATGTACATATTGATGGCTTGCTAATTGTATTTGGTGAAATTATGGTCGATGGAGGTGCCTTATCTCCGCCTCAAGCGTAGCAACTAAACCGATTTCTTTGTTAATCTATCAATAAATTCAGATCAGTTTATTCTACCAAAGTTTTAAGTACATGATAGCATCAATAAGTTTTTTCATTAAAGACTATATTTTGACATACTTTGATACAATGATCATCTAATTAGCATAACAGTATTCAGACATGTTCGAATGGTTCTTTTATTCAATTTTATTTGTTTCGATAACTCGTGATAATCTTTCAGGCGATGGACGCTAAGGTTTTTAAGTCAGTAGCCGTGAAGCTGATCATCCCTGCGAATATTTATGGAAATTAGTAATTTTTAGTTTGTGACAGGAGTGTGGTTGTGGATATACATGTATGCGAGCGAATGCAGACGATAGCCATAGCCACAATCACACCTCTTAAGATTTTAAATTTAAGATTTTTTTCACTTTATATATATGCATGATATTGTCTTGTTTTGATATTTATGAGCTATATTCTATTTTGTTGTATGTTTCCTATTCATAATATGAAATACACATAATAAGAGATAAATTTCTCTTGTCCAGAAAGAAAAACATAAGCTTCTGAATGAACGAGTTATGAAAAGTGTTATTAAAAATGTTCCATGAATTATTGACATATGATAGCTGATTTTTCTGCAATAGCAATACATCGAAGGACTTAAGCCCTCCCTTCTTCATCAAAAATCGATCTTGACCCAGGAATATGCCAATAGCATGAAATTTTTTGGGATTTGTTGGAGCTCAGCGGATAGGCTATGGTAAAATTTTCAGCACTATAACATCATATTGTTGGGAGATATTCACGAAACAAGTTTCAAAAATAGCTCATTTGGCAGCCAAAACTTTGATGTTGATCTCCACTCGATATATTTCATTTTCTTTTGTTTGAAAGAGCATGCCAGGATGCAAGGTATGGCAGAGCCCTTTTTGTAAATTCATACTTTCTATGGGAGTAACAAGGATGAAAAGTTCAATGTCTAGAAAAAATCTCAAGAAATGGCGCTCTGATTCTACGGACACCTCTTTATATAATAGTAGTAAAGCTTTATTGAAAAAAAAAAGACCTCTGTCATGTTCTGCATCTTTTTGTGCTATTTTAAAAGAAATAAGTCGTTGATAACAATGAAGCTCTCGTGAGAGTTCTGGAATGCACAATCTAAAAACCATAAATTGAGAAAAAGCATATTCTTCAAACAGAAAATGACAGAAATTTCTGGAAAAACTAAAGTACCAAATTGAAAGTCATATCATTTATGGAAGATCAAACAGTGGGCTGCCTTCGAATACATTTATCTAAATTTTTTTGTTTTCGACGAAAATAAACCTTTTTTTAAGGTGTTAGAGCTTATAACTTTAAGGTTCTATAGAATTCCCTAGGATTCCGATGAATTCCAATATTCAGCTATTCATTCCTTGGCTTCACCTTATATAGAATTATTGGTTCACATTCAAGTACTATTCAAAATCGTTGAAGTTGAAGAAAAGCCTATAACTATTCATTTATTTTCATATCTTTAATTGTATTTAATTCAAACGAATGTTATTCACTGTCATGTGATTGATTATTTATAGACTTATCGAAAGCATATATATCATCATGTTGTAAATATTTATTAAAGATTCGATACGAAGACCTTTCACAGCATGATATATAAAAATGAAAGCATGCTTATCAAAACGATTCTCTGTACGAACTGTTTTATGAAAGATTTCATATCTTAGACATTTTTTAGATCTTGCTTTCTATAGAATATTCATTAGAACATGTAAACAGTTGTATATAATTACATTTTTGAATTACATGAGATCTCAACACCAATCAACTCTTTCTTTTTGAAAGTGAAACAAATCATAATCAACAGATTATTTCGATCAAACAAAACAAATTTATTCTTTTTTTTAACATGAAAAACTATATTATTTGTCAACGCTTATAGGTTTCGATAATATTTGTTCGTTTATCACACATTGAAAACAAATAAAATAATGCAGTTTCTTATCTTAATAAGAGCGAGGAGAACTTTATTTATTTATTGATCGACTATGATTAAATCAAGGATTATAGGACATGTCTTTTTTATAGTTCTTGTAAGTACACTTGAAGAGACATTTACATGAGAATCAATACTAAATGGATTAGCAATCATGTGATATATGAAGTTTTTTTTTCATTGAGAAAGATAAAATAAGCGTAAGTTTCATAGTAATGAAAATGAATTTTTTTTTAGATTATTATTAATATTAAATGAATTTATTATTTATAATAAGTATTTTATTCTCTTTATTGTTTTCAAATATAATTCTATTACCATTACCATTCAATCAATATGCTTATATGCTTGCACGAGAAAAAATAAAACAACATGATAAAGCTATACAAGCACAAAATAATTTAAATTCAAAAGAGAAAATCGTTAATTTATATTTAGAATTCTTACAAGCTAAAGAATATATTAATACTAAAAAATATTTTTATCCATCACGTCCAATTGAAACAGAACTTGAAAATATAACAAAAAGTTCATTTTATCAATTTTTAACATCATTACCTAAAGGAGGAAATTTACATATACATGAATTTCAAGTTCTTGATCGAAAAATATTACTTGAATCTATAAAAAATTCTCCTGAATATGATTTATTATATATTTGTGATCAAAATGATTGTATAGAAAATAAATATTATTTAGGCTATTATAAGGACAATGCTCCTTCTGGTTGGACAAAAGTGAAAGATTCTAATTGGACTATTTCAGATATTATTAAGAAAACAACTTTAATTGGAATTTTAAATGATCTTGAAACATCAATATATTCTACTGATACAGAAGCTCGATGGAAATTAGCTAATCAATATGGAGTTTTTAATTTTTATGCAGATTTAATAAGATATAATGTTACAAGATTTAATTATATGAAATTAGTTTTAGATCATGCACTTGAAGAAAATATTCAATTATTAGAATTTCGACGAGGATTTTTTGGAAATTTATTTTATTTCGATGAAAATGGTATAAGAATATCAATAAATGCAACTGAAGAATTAGATTTATTATTGAAATTTAAAAAAGATTATATAGCAAAAAATCCTAAATTCATTGATTTTATATTTTTAATTTATAGTGTAAGACGATTATCAAAAGAACAAATAAAAGTTCATATTAATAATTTAATTGATCTTCATCGTTCATATCCAGATTTTATTCGTGGATATGATATGGTTGGTGAAGAAGATCAAGGTCATACAATTTTATTTCATATTGACAGTCTTACAAATGCATTTAATTATTCTAAAACAACTAATGGATCATTTGATTTATTTTTTCATGCTGGTGAAACAAATTGGCCTGAAAATCACCTTCTATCAAATTATGGTGATGGTGTATCAACATTTGAAAATATTTATGATGCACTTGTACTTCGAACTCGTCGTATAGGTCATGGACTTAGTTTAGCTAAACGTCCAGATATGTATGAATATATTCGTGAACGTCAAATAGCAATTGAAGTTTGTCCAGCAAGTAATCAAATAATAGGTAATGGTAATCAATCATTTTTTTTTGAAACACGATATGATGAAACGAGTGCTTAAATACATAGGATAGAAATTTGCATTTCTCGCGGACCGTGACATATGCTGGTCAGATACAATCATAGACATTTCAGCAAAAAAAAGATGGATAGGTACTTTGTGAATAAATTTTGATAGATCCAAGATAGCGTGCTGCGACTTTCACCATTAGAAAGAGAAGGCAAGGTCGCATGGAGTCATATATTATCGGTTTTTCTAAGATTTTTTAATCAAATTTATTAAAAAATGTTGGAAAAATGGTTCTTTTTAACATAAGAAAAAAGAAAAAATGTGTTTTTTTCACAGCGGTTGCTTGAAAAATCGACCGAAAATTTAGACTAGAATGCCTATGACTCCTTAAAAGCTACATCTAAAAATTTAGGGGTTTCGTAGTTTTATACGTCTTCCATTAGGATTGAAAACATGAAAAAAAAACTTGTAATGTACGATTCAATGTATCTCCCATCTTTTTTTTCTTTGAAATGGGCATTATTATCTCATTGAATTTCTGCAGGACTTAGTAAAAGGTTAGTGAAGAAATGTACGCCAAAATAGAAAGAAATAAAATAATCTCGTTATGATTAGTAACAGCAGCTATATAATATTTTATATTTTAATTCCACAGAGATTTCACTAACAGCTTTATTTATTTATATTTTAGTTTCATTATTTTTTTTTGATAAAAGGTTATGTTGCTGATCTTCGTAATCATCCAGGAATTGTTTATCATCGAAGTGGAATTCCAATTGTATTATCTGGTGATGATCCAGGAAGTTTTGGTTATAATCAATTAACAGTAGATTTTTATTTGGCAACAATGGCATGGGGTTTAAATCTTGCTGATTTAAAACAATTTGCTTGGAATTCTATTCAATATAGTTCACTTCCAGATAACCGAAAAAAAGAAGGATTTGAAAAATGGAAAAATCAATGGAATTTATTTATTGATTCTTCATATAGATTAGCATGTAATCAAATATTGCCTAATGTAATTATGAATATATCTAATATATTACCTACATATGGTCCATATGATCAATCTATTAATGTAACACTCTTTGGATCAGGATTTGAAAAAGCAATATGTAAAAATATAATTTGTAAATTTGGTGAAAAAGAAACGAATGGAATATTTATTGATTTAAATGAAATTATTTGTCCAACACCTTCGAAGAATACTGATCTTTCAATTGTACCGATTTCCATTGTAATTAACAATGAAATATTGGAAACAGGACTTAATTATAAGTTTGTTTCTTCGTTATTAGTTATTGATGATGAAACTTTAACTACGATTACTTCATCGAAAAGTGACAAATTTGTGATAGTCAATCAAAAATTGATCGTTGCTTTATTAATATTACTTTTGGCATTAATAATGTAGATCGTAGCAAACCGAATGGAAACTAATTAATTATAGTGAAAAAAACATTGTAAATTATAATATGCTTCAATTAAAATATGTGTGATTGCTCTTTTAAATATAAAATCATCTTGAGATACGAGACTTTTCTAAACAATTTCAAGTTAACAGATAATTTGTGAAGTCTTTATTTGATAAGATCTTCTTGTTTTCTAGTAATACCAACCGTCATTAAGTAATCTAACGAATAGCATATGAAGAATGAAACTAAGCATATTTCTTAGCAGTCTTTCAACATAACGGGACAATTTCGTTTTAATGAATTCCTCGTTCCCTTCTGTACAAATTTGCATCTTTCACTTAAGCAGAACTATATACGTTAGAGATTTTATCAATCTTTCTCTTTATCGTACAAGACTTCAATCAATTATCAGTTCGAAACTAACTCGAATGAACTCTTCAGAAAAATCGAAGACTTGACTGATTCGTCAGATGACGATTATTGTTAATCAATAAGATATAAATTGGCACTATTCCTTTGAAACTTTGTATATATAACTATTTCTGGTGTTCTTACGCTTTGGTCTCATAGACGAGAACATGGATCTTTTTCATAAGCAAAGTATAGGAATACTTCTAGATACGAAAGATGACCAGATGTAGACAATTTCAAAGGTGTTGTAATAATTTCTGTCTTACGGATTAACAATAATAGTCATCTAATCATTCACTTACTAATACATATTTGATGATTCTTTTGTGATAGAGTCCTGCAACCCTACCCGACCTGCGGGTGGGTTTGGGTTCAACTTTGTTGGGTCAGGTGCGAGTTGAACTTTGAAAAATGTCGGGTTTATTTATTATAATGCTATCTACCATTCTCTGTATACTTTTCCACAATTGATTGATTTTAAAGTTAATGTATTATAAAGCTATCGGTTTATATTATCTATATATAACAGAGCGATAGTTCGAGCAATTCTGAAACAATTCACAATTTATCGTTCTCTTTAATAATATAGATAAAACTACTACAACCTTAACAGATCATTGTACCTATATCTCACAAAGTAAATGTGAAATTTCCGATAATCTCACCTCAAATAATACTGACAAATCATAGTAACATTATCCTATTTTTCTATTAAAGTTATAAAAACTGTTAACCAATATCATATGATACAACAGTGACGAAATCATTGTTAATGCTTTTACTTTTCAAGTAGACATATTTTAAGACGAACATAGAGGATAGGTTCTATTTCATCACGCTCTATTCAAACAAGTTAGGCGTTAAAAGTTGTTTTACTTCTTACTTTTGTTTCAGAATTTCTTCATCAATAAAACAAGCAGGTCAAAATTCAAACCACTACTTTTAAATCATGTGTTAGTGGTTAATATTTTTGAAAATTTTCATAAAAGAATGCAACAATGTTGTCACGGTTTCTTCGTAAAGTTGAGCTATAACACCTGATAACTTACAATTGCATGATACTATGTTGATTCAATAGTCCGTCGAAGTTTCGAACGATTTGCTTTTATTGTAAGGAAAAAAATTATGAAATCGCTTAACAATTAATGCGATCTCCATGAACTCAATATGGTGTGTATTCAGTTTCTATATACAAATTTCCAATTTCTATCGAATGACCATCTTCGAAGAAAATAGCTACTTTACTTAAATAACAAATAAGATTTTCGGGTCGGGTGCGGGTTCGAAAAGTTGAACCCGCGCAGGGCTCTACCCTCTTTCGCTCTTCATACGTTCGATACAACTGTTTTAAAAAGTATTAAATATCTACATGAAACTTCAGTTTTTAATATTTAATTATTTATTTGAGAGTCCTAAATGAAAATTTTTTTTCATTAACAGCTTGAAAATATTCTATTTACTAAGTGTTGAAAATTTACAAATCATTCAATGTCTCCATGTCCTCATCTCGTATGAAAACAATTATCAAAAAAATTTATATTCATTGCAAACAAATAAAAAAATATCTAGTCACTGTATAAAAAATGCTTCTATATTTACAGGTTAATGATATTTCTTAATACGAAATTAGAAAAATGCTATTTCAATCTACATTAGATTTCAAACTCATCTACTACATGTATTAGTATGTGTTTATCTGCTGATTGATCGACATTTTTTCGCTTCACTTCAATGACTATTAAAATATTCGTAATAAGGTAACGTGTGTAGCCTTGATTGAAAAGAGAGAGTAGTGAGTAATATATCACGGTTTCTTTTTTGGCAGTTTTTGTCGTTTATGTGTATTTTCTTGTATTTTATGAGCGAAGCACACACATTGTTAGAAACATTTTAACAAGCGATAATATTTTGTGAAGCATTGACTGAGGATCATGCAGACCTTGTTTCGTGTAAAAAATATGAGTGTATTTAAGGTCCCACTTACAGAAAGAAAAAAAAAAGTAATAAGATTTTTTTTGTTATCATTTTTCTTTTCTGTGCACTATGCATCTATGATGCCCTGTATAAAGAAAACGTGGTTTCACGTGTAATTTTGTACTCCTCATCTTTACATTTTATTTAGTTTATATCTTTTCTACGTGAAAAATATGTCGAAAACAAGTGTTGCTGAGCAGACTGCTGCACCAATTGTCAGTGAATCACCAGCTGTTATAGAACGGTGGGAACGAGATTTTTCACAGACAAAAACTGATGGTATTACATATGATTACATTATTGTTGGTTCAGGTTCAGCAGGTGCTGTCTTAGCTAATCGTCTATCGGAACAAGCTGATAAACGTGTTCTTCTTATTGAAGCTGGCGGTGCCGATACAAAAGACGAAATACACGTGCCAGCTGCTTGGTGAGGGAGAACTTGATCAAGTTGAGATTATCAGAGTATCACATATAGTGTGATCATTTTTGACAATACATGCCTGTTCTAAAAGTTTTACGTTTCTTATGGAAGAGATTCTTCGATAAAAAAATGATTTTTTCACAGGAACTACTGTAATTTCTGTCAAACAGTCGTGATTTTCGAACTTTGCATAAAATGTTGTCATAAAACTGTTTGTAAACGCAGAAAAGAGATTCAAACGATAATCTTATTTTCTTTTTTTATAAAATAAAGAAAAAAGACAAAATTTCTAAAAAAATAAAAGTAGGAAACTCATGCAAAGTCTTACTGCACTTCCTTCGTTTGAAAACATTTTGTCATTAACAGACTAAAGTATGCCATTTTTTTGTGTTCTAGTGGTAACTGTCAGCGTGGTGACATTGATTGGCAATATAAGAGTATATCTCAACTTTATTCACACCTTGGCTGTGTCAATCAACAAAGTAATTGGCCACGTGGTAAAGTTTTAGGTGGTTGTTCTTCTATAAACTATATGCAATATGTTCGTGGTGATCCACATGATTATGATAATTGGGAATTACCACAATGGTCATTTGAAGAAATGTTAAAATATTTTAAAAAATTAGAACGTGCTGATCCGAACACAATACCAAGGAATGTGCATTTTCGTAATCATGATCAAGACAAAGGAATGATGGATGTAACAATGCTTGCAGAAGCAAATCCAACAAATCAACTATTTATTGAAGCATGTGAGAAGAATGGATTTCATGAAACTAAAGATTATAATGCAGAAGAAAGCCTTATTGGATGTGTATCAATGTCACAAATTTCAACAAAAGGAGGAAAACGTTGGTCAACAGCAAGTGGTTATCTTTTGACAGCAGTAAAACGAAAAAATTTTGATTTGTTAATACATGCACATACTTGTCGAGTGGTGCTTGATGAACAAAAACAAGTATCGGGTGAGTGTAAAATTAGAAGTATCTGTTAAGATAGAAAAAACAGATTTTCTAGTGAAACTGTCATGATATTTTTTTTATGACGCTCAAGGTAACCGATGTTTTTAAAAAAAAAACAGGAAATTTACTTTTCAAAAATTGTCATCTACTTTTATTTCTATTATATATTGATTTTGAACGAAATACTCTTCATATTTTTAGGTGTCATTGTTAAGCGTAGTAGCTCATTGAATAAAGAAGAATTTATCAAAGGTAAAGAAGTTATACTATCAGCTGGTACAATTGGAAGTGCTCAAATACTTCTTCTCTCTGGAATTGGTCCTCGTGAAGAACTACAGAAACATCAAATACCTGTGATTGTTGACTTACCTGGTGTTGGTAAAAATTTACAAGATCATATAATGACTATTCTAGTCTATGGGACTCCAATACCAACACTTTCAACTAGTGATTTGACACCAGAAAACTTACAAAAATGGGCAACTCAAGGAAAAGGTCCTTTAGCTTCATGTGTTGTTGAATCAGAAGCCTGGTGTCAATTGAATGGAAACGGTAATTCGAGTATAGTTTTAATTTTGTTTCTATTAGTTCACATTTTCACGGATAATTCTCTGTTCTTTCAGATAAAACACAAGTGCCTGATATTCAAATGCATTTCGGTCCGCTTACAGCTGACGTTGAACTTTTTCGAAACTTTAACTTCAAACCGGAAGTTTATGAGCACAATTTGAAACCACATCTAACTGATAGATTACAATGGACGGTTTTGTGCTTACCGACACTTCTGCATCCAAAATCAAAGGGTGAAATTACACTTGCAAGTCGTGATCCTCTAACACATCCAATTATCAATCCAAACTATTTACAGGACAAAGACGATGTTCGTAAACTGATTGAAGCATGTAAACTAGTTGAAAAAATTTCTCAGACTGAACCGCTGAACAATGTACTCAAATCAATGGCAAAAGAAATGATTGGAGATGAAACAATAGAAAACGAAGATCAATTTTGGGAATCATATGTTCGAAAGTATACCATTTCAGTCTATCATCCAACTGGTACATGTAAAATGGGAAGAGAAGAAAATCCCATGACAGTTGTAACACCTGATACACAAGTAAAAGGTGTTAAAGGTCTATATGTGGTTGATGCAAGTATTATGCCAAGCATAGTGTCAGGCAATACAAATATTCCAACAGTTGCAATAGCCGAGAGAGCAGTCGATTTAATTAAGAACAAGGATTAAAAAGATTGTGCTTTTTTTTATTACTAGAATAAACTTAATTAGCCTTAGACATTCGATCATTTTAAAAAAGACTTTGCGAGCTGAACGTTTATAATTTTTTTTTCTTAAATTTCAACTCGTCTTCATTTCTTACTATGCTGACATAGATGCCATATTGAATTGGATTTGCTCTGCAAAGGGGCGCTCAATATTATCAATCTGTAGTAGATGTCATGTTGGAGATGATGATTACATTTGGGTGTTTTTTCACCGACGAAAGTTTAGATAAACAACTTGTTAGGTCAATAACTGCTTCATACTGCTCAATATGTTGTTACTTTTATTTACTGTCACGATAAATCCGTTTTCTATTCTAATCGATTCCTCAACAACTACAGAACTAATTGAATAAGAGAAAGCAGTTTGTAGCCATTGTTTTAGACTCCGAAAAGTTTCTGTATCATAAAAAATCGATGGCAATCTTTTTTAACACAGTTCTCGAGGGTATGAGTGTAAGTCTGCTCGTCAGTAACCTCCACACTTATTCTCATAGTCAAAAAATGCTATTATTATCAAAAGACACTTGAACTTCAAGAAAAGTCATTCGTTCCGAATTATTCATCGCTAGCTACTACGTATATTAATATCGGCGAAGCACATCGAGATAAAAGAGACTGCTTAACAGCACTGAAGCTCTATGAAAGAGCTCTTGAAGTTCAGGAAAAACTCTTTCTTCAAACAATCTATCGCTCGCTACTACATTAAATTGTATTGGTCTCGTACATCCAGATATTGGAGACCACTCAAATGCTCTTAGTTTCTATGAAAAAATACTTGAAATTCAACAAAGTTCTCTTCCATCAAACCATCCATCGTTGGCTACCACTTATAACAACATTGGTGCTGTACATGATTCGATGGGAGACAGTTGGGCTGTGCTCGCTTTCTACGGACAAACACTCGATATCGAACTAAAATCTTTACCAGCTAACCATCCTTCGTTGGCTACGACATATAATAACATGGCAATGGCATTGGAAGGGCTCGAAGAGTATCAATCAGCTGTTAAATATGCTCAACATGCTGTTGACATCGGTCGCGAAGCACTAGGACGTACCAATGCACATGTTAAGAGATATGAAAGTTATCTCCATAGGATTCGCCGACACTTGTAATCGGCATCGTCTAACTTGGCGGCTTTTGATGGATACTCAGTTTTCTGAGCAGTGCAAGTTTTTTTCAGTTTTTTTTATATTGGTTTGAATAGCTAACAAGTGAACAAACATCAAATTCAGATTTCATTTTTAATAACCCAGCAAGAGAGATGGAGTCAGAAAAATCTTTCATAAACTACTTGATCCATCTGACTCGCATCTGGTACGTAAATGTATCGCCCTTTATCGACAAAAATGAAAAAAACACGATTGCAACGCAGTTTTATTGACCTTACTGTTCGACTCCGGAGGTTGGATACACCGACACTCTCGCTTACAAGCACATGAGTATACAAGATTCGATAAATTGGAGTTTTTAAACTGTCTGAGAACCTTTGATACGAGCCATGAGAGTTGCCGAGAAACCAAAAGTTGACTTCTATAGTTTTTCAGTTCCATGTTATCAGATAATCTGAGTAATGCGTTCTTTACACTACTTGTCTCATTCATATGACCATCTGTCATCAGTGCTTCGTTGATCTTAATATAGATACTTTAATTTGAAAAACTATCGCGCTTTCGAGGAATTGAGAAAAAACTTCTTTGAGGCATGTACCGATATGATGCTGCCAAAACGAAGTAAGCTTTCATTCTGTGAAATGGTTTAGCAATTTGTCAAAGAAAACGATTGTTGGCTGGTGTAGAAACTTGTTACTTTCGTTTTGAAGTATCGTTTATTTCAAAAAAAAAATATTGAAAAGAGAGAAGAATCAAGTTCAGAATAACAATTGATAATGTTTACGAATCGATATAGATGACACTGGAAGATTTAAATGAAGAAAGTTTGAGGATTGTAAGAACATTCTAATCGCACACATCTCCGCATCATTGTGGTACTAGATTGCTGACAGTTTGCATGAGAGAAAGTAATTTGATGACATGCTCTTCAGGTCGACGACCGAATCCACATTCCGTGCTAACGCCAAATCCTTTGACCACCTTCGTTGCTGCGTCGATACGCTTCTTGGCTCCCGCTTCGCCATCTGTAAGATGAATGAGACCAAGAAACAGTTGTGTTTGATGAGATGCGAGAAGAGGAATGACAGATTGAAGAGGAGCAAAATATTCTACGTCGTCACGAGAGCGAGGGACAGGTAGATGAAGATAGGTCAGTGGTCGATGTAGAAGAGATATCAAGCCTGTCGCAACGTCAGCCAGTTTGGTCATATCCTTGGGTTCCTTGAAGTGTTTGTGACTAGCATCACCTGTAAGATATGTAATTCAATTATACTGAGTGATATTCATGAAAACCTAGAACGTACCATAGCACAGATGGACTCCGAACTCGACGCCATCTGGTACAGCATTTGCAAACCGAGCAAGTCGCTCAACCACTCGAGGTAGTTGTTCTTCATAGGTCGAACCAAACCATGAAGGGGCCAATCCTTCCAAAAGTGCGAATTCCCAAGACACGTCTAACTGAATGGCAAGTTTGTCTTTTGGGATGAAGTCTAACACTTCATTTAGCTCTGTAAGCAGTCGAGACTCATAAGAGCGCTCAATTTCATCTTGATATTCTGCCAAGAAAACTCCGACAACAGCCACCGGCGTGGGAAGGCAAACTTGAAAACGAGTTTCAGGAGCAATTGTACCCTCAGCGGTCAGCTTTTGAAAGATGGCCCACGATTCTTTGGCAGCTTTGACGTAGCCTAGCTCACCGAAAGCAACTTTGGAGGCAGTGGCACCATCACGAAGGCGGACTTTTGAAAGGGCAGAGTAGGTACCAGGCTCCGGAGGAACCATCTCGAAGTTGCCGTTGGCAAGTAAAACATCCAGTTGGACTAAAAAGAAACAACTAATATGATCACTAGCGTACCAAATAAACTGACATGTAATCCAGCCGCGTCGCACTCCCACTTCTCCATCGGGCAGTCGCGTTGCTAATGGACCAAGTATTGATGCACACGTAGAAAAGACAGCGTCGACTGAATTGAGAGGCACGGAACCACAAAGAACGACAGAGGGAGGCATTTAGGATGACCCAGTTGATAAGCTTGTGGAAAATGGGTACAGGTAGAGTGCGTGATTTTTCAATCTAGATTATTCATTTTAATAAGACAAGAAAAATATATATATATTTAGTATGGAGCTATTAGTGTTCGTCAGGAAATTGCGTGATGATTAACATACGATTCCGTCAACGTCCAACGTTTTTGAACGATCAGTCGGAGCTAAAGTCCTACAAGCATGTTATTTTTGATATATCATCCTGCACGCTGTTAACCTAGCACTACTCTAGAAAAATCGAAAAGTAATTTGACTAATGATTCTTTTAATCGTTGTAAAACTTCTTTTCCCAAAACAATATTCTTATTAAGTTGAATTGTATCGTCAGTGCTCATCTCACACGACATGAATATTAAACTGACACAGAAAAAAATGAGCGGGAAACTATCAACGGTAGCGGGTAAGACTCAAATTTGCGAAAAATGGGTAGAGAGGAAGTCAATAAAAAATTTTGCTCCTTTATAATGCAACTTTTTTGTTGTTTACTGGCTCTTTAAATCAACACCGTTGAAATTGTTGCAAGAAGGGAAGGGGAGAAGAGTGGTGATTATTGGAAAACGATCTTCATGTTGACTAAGTTGTCATAGTTTCTGAGCACTTCGATCTCCAAAGAATTCCAGTTACCATAAAAAATCAACACGTCGTCAGAAAAATCCCCACTGAACTTCAAAAATGTTTTCCTCCCAAAAACTTTCAGTTCATCTGCTCTTAACAAAGCCATTCAAAGTTGCAAAATTTCCTCTGACTAATGTTTCCAATAGATCGGACAAGGCTTTCTTAGCAAGAAAACATCTATCTTACAGAAACAATGTTATGTAACAGTGCTTCTTCGAGACATACATGGCAATATTTGATATTGCTCGCTTTCATGATCTTTTCGAAACTGGAACACTGCAATATCACGTTTTCACCGTCAAAAAGTATACTTCTCAGAAGTAAAATAACGTTATTAAAAACATTAACTCATTATTTTCGGGTAAAAATCATGCCACAGATACGAAAAAGAATTTCGAACACGACATAAATGCTTGACCATTAACTGGTACAATCCGTTAGAGCAGAATTCATTTTAGATCGACAACAACAAAAGTATGTTCTCTATTGTAAATTCAGCCATCAAGTGTGGTGACATCTATTCATTCGTTGTCTCAAAGGTTGAAAATAAAATTGTAAAAAATATAGTAGTTCTACTTCTTCTATGTAAGTTTTATCAATAAGTGAACTCTTTCTTCAGAGTGAAAGCGCAACGGCTGAAACGAAAAGACTTATCAGTATTTTGGTATAGTTCAGCATTCAACAGTCAGTGTGTTTGATGAGACTTTTGCGTGGAGTGTACGCGAACACTCTGTTTGCATGAGCACAGTGGACTGTTACGTACTGCTTTTATCACTAAAGTAAAGAGAGTTGTACTAGGTGTAGGCATGATGTCAAAAGACTCTCCGCAGTTAAGGATAAGTACATTCAATTTCGGTTGAAGTGCTTTTAAATAACATGACGAGACAGTCGAATGATACTGGCTAACAGTTGGTGTAACAGTTACAGCGAAGCACCATTAACAAAAGTATATAGGCAAAGATTAAACAAAAGCGAATAATGTTCTACATAATACGAGAAAAGATACTGATCTATGTCGTTGAATATTCTTTGTGTTTACTTAGCCATATGTCATCTGACTGTTCTCAGCACGTTTATCTTTCATAGAAAAGCAACAATGTCACATCGAAATAGTTTATTTCGCCGCCATCAAAATAGTACATGGTCTATCAGGATGGGACGACATCATAACTTTAATCCTGAGTCGAGCAAAATATCAATTCATGGACTCGCTTTTTGACACATCTAGAACAATCCAACGAAGGTCTTCAACAAGCAGTGTGAGCACTTCAGGCTATCAACTTTATTTATTAGCACACTTGTACTCGCATTCTAAAAAAATAAAACTTACGAAGATTATATACTAGACGTTTTCAGCTATTTCTCATTGGTTGATATATTTCTGATCCAAACAGTTGAAGTGTCAACACATAAACGATTTTAGACATCGACGAGTCTGAAAAAAAGTAATGCTAGACAAGCCTGCAAGTGGAACTTGTCACGATAAAACTCTTTGTTCAATCTAACTAAAATTACATTCGCATTATGCGTTGAAATGTTCTTGAATAACATTATCGTTACGAAGTATACCTTTACCAAAGAAATATCGGCAATTTTAATCTTATCTAGAAAAATAAATAGATTACAAAATACAATATCAAAATAAAATGAATGTTGCATGCTTCAATTTCATATACATATATACATGTATATGTATAACTGTTAATGATACAAAAGAAATATATTTACGCATAATGAGAATTATACTATCTTATCTTTAAATATTTTAATATTTTTCCAACAAGACTTGAAATAATTTCTGATGAGACCAATGATACAGAATTAGGTACGTTATTAGAACAAATACCACTATTTTATGAACATGTTCAATTCCAATAGACATGGATATTTTATAGGATAGATTTCTTATGAACATAAAAAATTTCTGAAACTCTTTCGTTCCTGATGGCATTGTCAAAATTCCCATTGTTGGATGAGGGCCCATTAAACACCATTCTGAATGAACAAAAGACAAAAATTGTAATTAAAAAATGAAAAATCCTATACTTTAAAGAAAATGCGTTGTTGTCTAAGATCTACACATAAACTCTTCATTGACATAAAATTAGATTCACTCATCTACATACAGAAAAAATGAATTAAAAGAAGATCAATAGTGGGACAAAGATACTCATATAATATTATTCTTGAATAAAATATTTCCCACTAATAACATAAAGTATTACATGTGCTTCATCTGGAAATTCTTCAAAAGAAGATATTTGATTGCTCATTAAAAAATATTCAAAAATAATCTATAGGACAAATTTAGGTGACTATTTTGAAGATAGCAAGAATGAAATAAATAGAAATCACGACCAAGAAGATAAAGAAAAATGAAAGAAGAATAGTTTTGTGATCAAAGACAATCAATGAAACACAAAAATTTACTTCTACTTCATGAAAAATTTCTTGATATTGTAATATCTTCAGTGTCAAATCAGCATTTTCGTTGTAAGACAATATTCGATGTCTAATCATATGACTATTGCGAACAAGAGCATGAATTTTTCTAAGTGAGACATAATGTGCTGATATACCTTTTCGTAATACAATTGATCGAAGACGACTGAAACCTTTATTGTATGTACTTTATTCCGATTTTGATAGTTTGAAATGCGTGACTTTTTGATCATTTGTCGAATTCTATAATTGTTCAATATTCTTGATAAAAATCGCTATAACAAAGAGACGCTTACTAAGAGAAAATTACATAACTTACGTCTCAAAACATTCAGTGATTCTTTATTAACTGCCGTTGGTTTAATAGTACTATTATTTGTATCGTCTTGTCCTGAAATGTAATTAGTGTGTGAGCAATGTGAATGTGAGTGTTGTGACAGGTTGGATTTGGATGCGGTTGCGATTGTGTGGGCATACGTATGATTTGTTGAATGGCAGCACCACACGACACACCACCGGTATCTTTAGCGTCATCCTTATGGAGGCCGGGATACACACGCACATCTATACTTACACCCACACCGACAATAAACTAAAATACAATATGTAGCAATCCTATATGCTGGTGTGCATTTTAAAGAATGACAACACGATATTTAAATGACTCAACCGCACATAGAGAACATCATGAAAGATTTAGTTTATCATTAAAAGAAAAAAAGTACTGAATAAATCTAAAGTAATAGGCATCGCTTACTTATTTATTTCTAATACAATTCTGTTATATCAAAGTCAAAGTCCACACCGATACACGAAAAACAACAATTGTCAATATTTCTACACGATACAGGCACCTCGATTGTTAATCTATACAGAAGGAAAGAAAGAAAAGAAAAAAAGAACTATTGCGTAATTTGCTCTATCAATTGAGATACCACTATCAAAGATGACGCAAGATTAGGGTGTGGGTAGAATAGACAGAGCAAGTTGTTCCAATAGAATGAAAAGAGTATAGTTCTGAATTCTAATAATTACTCAAAACGATTGATATAATAGAGATGTTAATGGCAAAGAAATTATATTCATCGTTGACAACGCACTTATTTCGTCTCTCGATGATTTCAACTTTCGCAGATGGAGCGAATTAACAGCTGACACTGCAAAATGCATTTGTTTTTGTCAAAAGGTTGACTTGATTGGTTATACCATCAATGAATCATGTGAGCAAGACCAGAACACCTAGAAACTCAGCGCTTGCGCTCGTGTATCTGATGCATATTTGTAGCGATGTAGAAAATGTTAAAAGTACAAGAACACTTCGTCACGGCATATTTTTCTCATACTGGAAGCTTGTGATTTGTCAAGTCCTAGATCTGATGTATTTTTTGTCGCAAGAACTCCACTCGCGTTCGTTTCTTCGGCGTCACTGTAACTTTGCTGCAAATCGACAATCGTTGATGGAGAAAACTTAATGTGTGATTTGTGTGGTGAGTACTTTTTGAGACATCCTGCAGTCATCGGAGAAGTAGAACACATTGTCAAAACAGATGGAAGTGCTTGGATAAAGAGAAGCATACCCCCCAGGACGTGATGTAAAAAAAGAATGGGTCTTTGACGGTATTGGCCGCGATCGATATGGGGCTATTCTTCTTGTCTGTGAATACATCCACACCCCTCCTTCAGAAAACAAACTATGCAAATACGTGTGGCAATCAATATCACGAGAAAAAATATGGTGATAATAAGTGAAGTACATATCTACTATATATTTTTTTTTGTTATTACTATGAATCGAGTCATAACTTTGTCTAGTACAGACTTTGGTGTTATTCTAATTTGTTTTATTGCTCGATTATGAAATTTCTCTATTGAATTTGGAATTTTTTTCATGCTATTATGATTGCAATTTCCTCATAATTATCCCATCGAAAACACAAGCATTTTGAGTCACACAACTAGCAGCAGACTGAAGTAGCTCCATATGATACAACATGGAGTAATATAAACTACCCTACAAAAAGTATGTGTGGTTGTGTAGGACTCTCGTTTGGGGATGTATAGTAGAACTAATTATTATAATCTGCTAAAGAATTAAAGAGCTCACATAAACGACTTACCTTCCTTTGTCATCATAATATCTAGTGACAGTGAGAAGTTATTCTATTCAAAATATTTTATTTTGAAAAGAATAAAACAAGGATAGCCAGCAACCAAGAATATAGTAATAAAGAAAAGATGATCAACAGACGAAGAAAAACAAACAACTGAAGATCGGAGCAAGATACATTAAAGAGGAGAGAAGAAAATCAATAACAAATAGTGAGTAAATCTAGCGTCATAGAGGAACATCTGTTGGCACTAGCAGGTTGATATGCGTTGGTATATATTACGAAAATGCATACATTCTGTAAGAACGACACCACCTCTATGCTCGTCACGAGTACCGATGTGGTCGCATTGAACATAGTATATTGCACTCTTCCATATATGCAACCCCCATCGAATCGATTACGATTGTACATATGTCATAGAGGCATAAGTGTACTTCGAAATGCTTTATTGGCGCATTGTTCGAAAAAGTTGAATTCTAGTTCGATTCTTATTCGAAGTGTTATCTCCCAAGAAAAGCTTTGGAAATAGATTAACAAGCATGCATGAAAAATAAGCTATCACAGTGTAGATTCGATAAAGAATGATTGGAACGACGTAGCCAAATAAGAGAGCCAGGTGTAAAAAATGTCCACGTGATATTAAAAGTATGGTGTGATCCAACTCTTACGTAGATACTTTTAACGTCGGACTCTTCTCTCTCTCTCTACATCCATGCATGGTTGAGTCATTCCACAATGACAATAGACTATCAGCATCACAAATAGCATATAAAATAAAGAGAGATTAATCGGAAATAAGAGACATAAGAATATATAATTAAGTTCAACTTATTTCAATGGAAGTCGACATGGAAAATTAAAACTTATCCATATAAAAAACATCATTCCCAATATTGCATTATCTTCTGATGGTGTCGATTATAGTCAATTATAAATCATTTTTTCAAGAGAAAAATGTATTATACTTGATTAATAATCGACGTAATCATATGATAAGGCAACAGCTATCAATAATTTTAATTAGTTTCTTTTACACGAAAAAATGGGCATAAACACAAGCTAACGAATCGTTTTGAAATCTAGACACTATGGTATCGTATGGCACAAATCAAAATAAGTTTTCTTTAATTCCTAACGTTTGTGCCATTAGTAGTCATCGTCATCTTTGTCATTGTTGCTGTCGATGAGCTAGATGTGCTCGTAGTAGTTGAGGAAATCATTGTTTGAATATTTGTAGAAGTTGTACTACGTAGTTCCAGAATTAGTAATTATGGAAGTATTAGGAATAGATGCTGTTGTGTTTGTGACTATAGTTTTAGTTGTCGTTGTCGTACCTGTAGCGTTTGCAGAGGTTGTCAAAGTCAAAGCTGTTGTGTGACTGGTCACTGTTGCATTAGTCACAGTAGATGCTGTTCTTGTTATTGCTGTTGTAGTACTTCTGTTCACTAATATCGAATTGACGCTAGTCATGCTCAACACAGGTGCAGTGACGCGCGTGAGGTTTTGACTGCTACCAAGGTCGACAAATTAGACAGTAAGATCTTATAAGATCCTACGTCTGATCTTATATGATCTTGTAAGATCAGACGAAAATTGTACAAAAAATCGTGGTTCATGCAATCTTATACTAAGTCGTACTATAAGATCCATCAAAGATCTTGTTGTTCGGTAAGATTTTACTATACGATTATAGGAAATCTTATGTGACAGTAAGATCTTGG